>APFE031438780.1:9365-24006 GCA_000404065.3 Pinus taeda | reverse complement strand
TCGAAGAGGCAAGTGAACATTACTCTCTGAATAATAAAATCATTGCTATTTTGTGTTCTGGGTATCTTTTCTTCGCATATTCTATATTTGGGTATCATTTGCAGGTTAAGAGCATAACATTTGCTCCCAACTCTCTATATAATAGAGCCATGGGCTCTCATATTGTATCATGTAATAATCTATTGGGCTTGAGGAAAGTCTGCCATTTTGTACTTGCATATTTTCTTAATACAATCAAGACTTTGGGGCTATCTGACTGGTGTTCTCTTGGCATTATGAGGTGATGTCCTTTCATACTACTTCTATTGTGTTTAAATTCTTTCACATGTTGAATTAATATTAGTTTAGGCTTGCCATCTTACTTGGATTAATGTGTGCAAGCTATCTTGCACATATCATTGATTTAGAGTAGTATTATAGGGATAATCTTGCCAAGTCATTTTAGGAGGAATTCTTGGTTTATCTTACTCATTATATTGCTCTAATATTGTGTAAACTAAAACATGTTCAAGTGTGTAGGAAAGATATTTTGTATTATGTGAAGGAATCCATCTGGAAGTGGGAGAAATCTCAATTAGATCAACTCACTCCTAGAGTCACAATGATCCAAGACTTAGCCATTTTTCACTCCAAGTTTTCCATCCAACGAAGAGAAAAAGGAAGTTTTCTTAGTCTATAGCTACTTGGTCATCCATTTAAATTCAAAAATACTTCTTTGATTCTAGTTCTTTCAAAGTTATATCTCCTATTCAAGAGTCATTTCTAAATCTAGGCAAGTATGGGGTTCACTTCCATTACTTGAGCTAGTACTTTGTAATTAAATTCGTAGTTTTGGTTTATTTTTCCTAAGTTCACACTGAATATTGGTATTTTTTTTGTTTTTCAGCCTATAGGCTTGAGCATTGGGAAGAAAGGAGCTTGAGGAGAAGCTTTGGAAAACTACTCACTCATGTGTATGCAAGACCCCCTCACGCTATCCAAAGGTTGATTTCTAGGGAGGCCATAAACACTTGGGAGAGAGTTGCAAAATCATAGAGGTTGTTGGCCTTTTGAGCCTTGTGAATCTCTTTTGGAGAGTTTTTTCCATCATCAATTTTTTTGTTGCTATATTTTTTGGGGAGAGAGTCTAGCTTTGTTAGAGTCCCATCTTTGTAAAGATCTCTCTCATATTGTGGGTTGCCCTCTTAGAGGCATTTTTACCTACTTTAAGTGATAATAAAAGATAATAAAAAAAAATTGTTGGAGGGATCTTGGGTTTTTTCCCATGGAATCCCCCTTCCTCATTTAGAGGAATGATTCTTGTGGGTGGCCTAATATTTCTTTTAGTTTTTCTTAGTTTTCTAGCTTTTAATTTCATATTATGCATGCTTAAAATCAACACATTTCAATCCACATGCAAAATTTTACTAATCTTGTATTTAAATTCCCACATGCATACAATCTCAAGTTTTTCAAACTACAAGAATGTGTTTAGTCTTCATCCCACTACGAGATTCTCTAAAATCATCATTTGTACTCCTTTTATACTCGTCATGATTTTTGTGGAGTACCTTGTCACTACTAGGAATCATTTCTTGTACCAAATTTGTCAAACCTTCCTTCAAACCTTCTAGGTCCCTTTTCATTTTTATTTTTAAACCATCCTCAAAACCTTCCATATTAACATTCATTATTGATTCCATGTCATATTTTAAACCATCCATATTAACTTCTAGTTCATTTTTGGTTACTCTTTGCGAGAGTGAAATTTGTTGAACTTAGTATCGTAATTTTGATATATCATGTTGCATTTCTTCCTCTTATTCACACATCATAAAACAACTTTCTGGTTGGTTACTAGGTGCATCCATTTTTTTGTTTCAAGGAATTTTGGAATCAAACAATGATCTCTAAATAGATGCTGGAGAAAAAAACTTCCAAAGCTTAAAATTTTGGCCATTAAAATTTTCAATCTCAATTGTTCTACTACTTACCATCCTTCTTTAACTAAAGTTATATATAAGTCTCCCACTCAAATAATATTCAATCTAATCAAGGATTAGGTTATTGACAAAATCCAAGTTAAATATCCTTATATTTGATAGTAGATATGTTCCTCATGTTGTCAAAATGAGATCTTATACCAGGTGTTCGTCTTAAGGCACTTGATTTATAATTCAGACACAAAAAGTCCAAATACATAGACAACTAGACATCTAAACTAGACTATAATCTCAATTAATATAAACCTTTATAGATCATAAGAGAACTTAAATATTATAAAATAAATAATGGCCCATGATAAAGAAGTACACAACACATAGATATTTTTACCTTGGAAACACTTAACCGGGAAAACTAACTAACCTTTCAACTCCATTGATATTATATTCTCAACTAAATATGAAAAATAGTCTACAATGAATGTTGAAATTAGTTCACTCCTAAGACTAATGCATTTATACATCACCCAATCTATACCAATCATGAATCGTCTTCTGATCATATCTAATCATACTCAAATCATGCTCTATTTATAGGCACAAAAAACAGAATTTAAAGCATCTTGAATCAATATAGGTGGTCGCATATCATTGGCTAAGATCCTAGGAATTTCAAAATTCATAATCATTTCTCGATTTCAGTTGGTTCCTATTTAACCATTGGTAAACCACCAATGTATGTCAATTGTGCACTTGTGATTAAGTATGATCCCTTTAACTACTCTAATTGACTATTGAATTTCATCTACTACTCAACTTCCCATCTACTTCAACTAAGGTAATTATTCTTTCAACTTTGCTAGTGACCTATTGACTTAATTATCAACTTGTCTTCCCTACTCAATCATTCAAGAGTAGACTTCATTAAGGTTCATTCATAATCATCTTACTTGACTATACCATCGATTGGGTGAGCTCTAGTTGGCTGATATTACATGCAAAGAGTAAAACACCTCAAAAAGTCAAAGACATGAGTCTACTCCATGTGAATAAATGAGTTCAATTAAAACATGGGAGACACCATTTGATTACCAGTGTTTGGTGTATACCATTAACAAATTCAATAAAACATATATGTAATCATAATAGGTATTACAGTACCTTTTACATTCCAAAAAAGTGAATGAATTTGATAAATTCAAACACTGATATAACCTATTAATAAGTGGTAGTTATATTTGTATCATAGCAAACATCATGTGGATGAAATATATGATCTCATGGCCAAAATTCCCACCATTGGAGGTATAGAAATACATCAAAGATTAGAATAGAAAATATGCATTACTTTTCATTCAAGAAAATGTGATTTTTACATATGTACCATTGTTTAGTTGAGTGAATTATTGTATCATTAATCATCTATATCGATGATTTTAGAGTGCAAAAAATGGAGGAATCAGTTTGAAAGGTCATTTTTATCCAGTTTAGAGAATTGGTGTTTAACTCCTTCCAAGGCAATTTTTAGGAATTTAATGAAATATAAAGGTTCAAAATTATTTCTTATGTCATATCCCTTGGCGCAATTCTACACTTAGATACCTTTCCAACAATTCAAGAAAGATGCCAATATGGGTTGATATGCAAAAATTATGCCTCCCAGTAGTTGACCTTTCAGTTTGACCACCATGTTTTGAGACGATGTCACATCAATGTCATTACTCATGAAAAATGGACTATATGTGTTTGGAATATGAATAAGACTCTAAAAGGGTCAAATTTGTAACTATTTTTTATAATTGAAGGAATGAAACCTCACACCTAGTTGGCTATTAGGCTATGTTAAAACCATATCACTAGGAGGAGTGTGGTTTCCATTCTAGTCTTATAGCACCATTTACCACTCTTGGTATATGTGATGCTTTGTTTATGGCCTAGGTCAACCCCTCCTTCCAGACTTGGTTCAAATATATAAGAAACAATGTTTTATTCCCTATACATTACCCTGAGCTAAAAGTGTGTACACGCGGGTCAGTCAATACCCAACCTGCCTATATGTATTAAAACACTTAAAAAAATTAAATTTCCTTAATTATGGGCAGAGTTCACAGGTTTTACCTATTGATTACCTCCTAGTGCCCATGGCCCAACTGTTTCCCAACTAAAAAACTAACTGGGAGAGGTATAATTAGACCTCCATGGGAATTCCTTAAGGAGGAGAAGAGATAGAGTTATTATACTGAGATTATCCCTCACTGAGTCTCATGAATCTCTGTGCCTCATGCACTTCCCCAAGCTTCAGGAAACCATTGTTTCCTTGATTATAGATATCCTCCCTTTTGCTTGAGATATCATGATGTTGGTGATGGAAGAAGATTGTTGAAGGCTGGGGTAGGATGAATCCAGAGGACGGTTCTGCTTGGAGCTAGAAGAGGACTCAGGTGAATTCTCTCCATGTTATTTATAGCTTACTGCAATAAAATAAGTGTTGTCTTGATTCCGAAATTAACTATGTTTATATATTAAATTGTGTTTTACTTCATATATGTTTGTCATTTTGATGTATGATCAATCATTTGTTTATATGATATAAAGTCAATTTCGTGAATATGCTTTACTTCTATACTGCTACATATGTTCGAATTGAATGATCTTCAAGTTTGAAGAACATCGGGAGTTGTAGAGGGTCTAAACCCTGCAGGACCTACTCGAACGAAGGAAATCCTGGTATAACCACTCTTATGTAGTTTGATAATATAAGCATCTTGCCTGAGTTGTATGAATATTTCTTGTTGTAGTTTGCTTCTGCTTTGTTGGGGTTCTAACCCAAAGCCCTAGGGTGCTTTCACCTGAAATAGAATTGGCAACTCCGTTGGGGATAACAATCTTGTTATTCTTGGTTTGGGTTGTTCATTCTCAAGCAGGGCTCAGTCTTTGGTTTGCTTGCTGCTACAGTCTTATTTGGTCTACTAGACTCCCAGGCTTCAAGTTTGATCTTTTGTATCAGACTTTGCTTTTTATATTTTCTTGCAAATTTTGTGTAAGCTCTTTAATTTGTTTACAGTAGCATATACACGCTTGTTTTTGTAAAGTGAACTCGTGTATACGTGAGTTTCCTGTGTCAGAAGCGCGTGCACACGCTTCTGTGTTTTAACACAGTCACGTATGCAAATTTTTGCATTGTTTTTTCAAATCTTTCAACCAAGATAAGTTTGTTGCCTAGTCTTTTCAGTCTCTGTGTGGTCAATTGTTGTCTGAAGAATTTAATTATTATTCAAGCTTACTGTTTTGAAGTCTCTTCCTCACTGAAAAGATTTTGCCTAGGTTTTCTTCTTTAGTGCGTTTTTAATTTGTGTTTTGGCACACAAGACTTTGTCCTGAATTTCTTGATTGTTCTGGTCCTCTCGAACACGAGATCGTTTTTAGTTTCAGTGTCAAGCTGGATTTCAAATCTACTTGCTTTTCTCTCCTTCATTTTGTGGCCTCATAGCTTTTCTTTCTTTTGAAAGTGTTTTTGATGAATTTGGAAGTATTTCTTTCCTGGCTTCTTGGTCAGTTTGTCAAGCTCTTTGTTGCTATTTGGGTCGTTTGGTACAAGTTGAATTCTTTTTGCTCAAGTTTTCGTTCATTTTTGAGTTTGTAACTTGCAAAGACTCCTTATGCTCTCTTTTTCGATCTTTTGAGTTTTAGTAGCATTTTGGTATTTTCGAAAAGTTGTTTTGGTTGCTTCTTTAAAAAAGAAAAGATCTCAAAAAACTTTTTTTTGGTTTTTCTTTTTCCAAGTTTAGTTTATGGTTTCTTTTTATTGTTAGAACTAAATTGCGATATTTTTACAATTTGACCTTCTTGTTTGGAGTGAATTTTGCGTTCAAAGTTTGTATCCTCTTCAATACTTAAGTTGGCTCACTGTTAGTTATAAACAATTTCTTTTGTTTTTTTAGTGTTAATTAGGATCTTGCATCTCCATTATACCTTTCATTAGGGTAGTTTGCATTGTTAAAGCATTCATATTCTTTTAATTTTTGGGTGTGTGAAGTGTGTTTCAAGAAAATAAAAGGAAAAATGTACTATGCTTTGTAGAAGTTTCATAGAACCCATATAGAGATCTCTTTTCATCGAAGAAAAAATGATTGCATTCATATATTTGATTTATGTTGCGTCATACAAACATCATTGGTTTCACTCCCATATTTACCCTTGACTTAAAGAACAACCATTAAAATCAAGTGATTAATTAAAATAAACTAGAATTTTATGTTGTCATCACAACACACCAACAAGTTTAGGTTTATAAGGGCCTTGGATTAGGTAAGAGGAGAGTTAACTCTCCAAGGCTGCTCAAAATTACAAAACAAAATTACAAAACATAGAAGTTTTATTAATGAGATAAATCCAATAGCATTAAGGTGACCGGGAAAGCTCCGTAACTGGGAGTAAAGCATGAGGGAGAGTGAAGATAAGGATGAGAGATACCCCCTCTCTTACTTGTCAGATCCCGCCTCACGACTATTCCGCCCGGCTTTTGATACGAGTTGGTGACCATAGTTTCCTATCCTAGGGACCACACAGGTGGCTACATCGGGGAATCCCGTGGCACCTGGGGCTGACGTTGTATCACTTTTAGCAGTACTTCTGGAGGGTACCCTTGCAAAGCTTGGGTGCCTTTACCGACAAAGGTTGTGTCTGGAGGCTAGCATAACTACCTCTAATACCTTTGCTAGTAGGCCTAGGGTGTAATTACCCCAATCTATTTTCAAAAGGCCCTTGTTATTAACTTTCTTGTATTTTGGTATCCGTTCCTAATCACCCGGAGCGGAAATACTCGAGAGTTGTTTGATTGCTGATATATTTAAGAACTTTTTAGTGAGTGTTATTTTCTACTAGTTAACCTAGATTTATAATTATTTGAGTCTTTAAGTAGATCTTTTAAATAATTCAAAGTGGTTGGTCGACCATCTAGATAGTCTGGGAGACTTAGTGGGCTATCACCTACGAGTCCTGACCCTTCTCCTAGAAGGTGTAGGAGTGATTCTGGCAGCGGTTTTCAACCAGTGGTAGTAGGCGCATCAGAGATTGATCCTCCGCTTGGTGTCATTAATTCACAAGATAGACCTGGCACCAGTAGAGAGTTAGAGAGGAACACACCAGTTCTTTCTCGAGTACTTTTTCATTCGGAAGATAATATCAAAGTTGAAGAGATTTTAGGGTCAGTTCCAGCTCCAACTTCTCCTCTTCCTTCTAATCATCCAGATGTTCTATTATACATCAAAACCCCAACTCATAGGCCTTCGATCCCACGTTTACACCCATTTATTCCTTCGATGACCACTGCTGGAAGCATGGCATCTAACACGAGTTTTGCAAGCATGCAAACTCCCATATCTGTACAAGGGGGTGGAACTATTTCCATCCCTTCTATTACTCCTAGGACGGCTATATTTGGGTCTACTTCCATTCTGTCAATGAGTTGAAGTTCTCAGGCTACTGCATCCGGTTTTGGATTTATCCCTTATGGAATGTTGTCTCATGGGATTCCTTCAATTCCTTTGAATGTACCATCGACCACCTCCACATCCATGATGAGTGGATCGGCTTCATTTCAGGGTTTTCCATTTGGAAGTGGTCATATGCCACATTCCAATCCAACAGTAGGGTCAATGTTCTTTTCTTTTACGAGTCAAGGTAATAACCCATTTCATAGTTGGACAAACCTTGTGGTTAGTGGGATAGGAGTTGGGAATCAATTTTTTGGCCAACCATGGAATGTCTCGTATTATTTAGTTAATTCCTTTCAGAATTTTCAACCCTTTTCTAATGCATGGAATCCTTATCAGGGGCTATCAGCTCCTTTCAACACTTCGTTAGGGGGTAACTTCACTAGTTACAGAGGATTTTTGGCAGGAGTTGATCAAACTTTGAATTTTTTTGGACCACAAAGAGAACCTTTTGGTTCATTTGTCTCTACGAGTTACTTCAGAAAACTTGGTGTTTTTAAAAATCCAGATCAATCTTTTCATACCTTTGGGAACCTTGCCTGCACTGGATTGGATTCCCAAGGTCTGCCACGAATTCCTTTTCTGGCCACGCTGAACTTTCCAGAATTAACTAAATTAACAAATAATCTGATTCAGTACAATCTAGCCTAGCCTCCAGTCCCAACTAAACTTCCCTCGAATACCCCAAAATTCAAAGGGAAGAGTGGTGAAGATCCAGGAGACCACGTAACCACATTTTAGTTATGGTGCCCATCCAACTCCCCAATAGATGATTCGATCAGGTTGAGGTTATTTCAGCACACCCTAACCATAAATGTGGCCAAATGGTATATAGAGTTGCAAGGGGGCACCTTTACTTCTTTTTGTGATTTGGCTAATGTCTTTTTGAACCATTTTCAATTGCATGTCCGATATGAAACTGAAACTAAACTTCTGGCTAACTTTCAGCATGACACTACAAGTCACATTTCAGATCGCATCCAGGAATGGAGGAGGAGGAAAAGGATTATCAATGCTGAAATCCCACCAGAGTTCCTTCTCGAATGGTTTCTCAAATCATTACAATCTGAGATCTCAAAGGATGTGTCTCTCTTCGGTGTTTATACGAAAGAGTAGGCCATTTTCAGAGCCCAGTAATTGGAACTAATATATTCTCAATCTGGGATTCTTCATAAAATTCTACCTGATGCTCCTAGATTTAAGGTGAATTTAGCCAAACCTAAACCAAGCCCCCACACCTATGGTATATTTGGATCAATTGATGTTAATGCGGTGAACCTATTGAATCAATTATAGCAGTTGTCTCTAAAAAATTCTTCTTCTAACCTGGTACCACCATCTATACCTACACCTTCCCAACCTACCTCTATAAACGCCATCCAGACCTCTAACCCCAAAGGAAATCAACAATCTGATGGGAAGAAGAAGGGACGATGTAAGAAAAAGAACTAGGAAGGGAAAGGCAATGCAAACAAACCCGGGAATGATGCTAGAGAGGGTAGGAAAGAGTCCAAGAAAAAGGTAAAATTTCCATGCAAGTTATGCAATGGAGATCATTTGACTCACCTCTGACCTAAGATGCAAGATGCTGAACGCTTATTAATGCAGCAATGGTCCTCTAGCTCCCAATCTATTATGACTAACCCTTTTCCCCAAGGGTAGCAATTACTTTTTGGAGTGAATTCTAATGTTGGTACCTCCTTCGGGGGCAACCAGGAAGGGAAAAATTCGTCAAATGTTTATATGATGAGCTCTCATATCGACATCGCTACGTGAGCATGTGATTATGGTGAATTGGGATCATCTAAGGCTAAATCTATTTCCAAAGCCACAAAACCACTTCATATTGAGTGGCCCTCTGTTGAGTCTATGCCTTGGATACCAAAAGGATCCGCAAAGCGCTCGACTATTAACCCTAATGCTAAGGTAGCCTAGAACTACTTGATTGTAGAAGATTTGGCTCAAAGTCCTTTTTCTATGTCTACACTAGAGGTAATCCAGTCATGCCCTACTCAGAGCAGTGCTTTGCTTTTGACAATCGATGTAGTAGATCCAAAGAATTCTTTAGTGCTCACTTTTGATATGTTGAATATCAAAAAGAGACTTCCTCACGATATGGTTTTCCAGAAAAGTCCATATACCGAAATACCAATATGTTTTAGAGTGTTATAGATGAGGGAGCTTCCACATGTGTGATGTCTATGTCATATTGGAAGGCCATTGGATCACCTTCAGTTGTTCCTTCACCGACTTTTTTGACGGCATTTGATGAACATTCTCATAGGCGGCACGGGATTATATCGGCCTTTCCTATCTGTGTTGGGGGAAAGGTAGTGAATATTGAGGTAGAAATCATTGATGAGAACCTGGATTATAACCTCCTCTTAGGTAGGAATTTGATTTACGATATGGATGGCATAGTTTCATCATTATTCTGTATCCTCTGGTTTCCTCATGAGGGGAGGATTGTTAGATTTGATCAGTTAGATTATTCTCTAAGTGACTCTCACGCAACTTCAGGTTCTACTATTCCATTGGCGGACAATCCCCATCAACCTATTGAGAATTTATGAGTTGTGATGTACTCTTCGTTAATGGGTATATTTGACCTCCCTCCTCCTACAACTAGAATTAATGCGATTTCATCCTCTAGGGGACCTTCTTGAAAAGAGTTCTTTCAAACTCATTATTTTTCAGACCCTTGGCCCTTACCTTCATCTATCACCACATTAGATGGAGGGAAAGTAAGTAGAATGGCATTTCCCATGTCTGTAGTGGAACTCACTTATCAATCTATCGTTAACTTTGCAGACAACTATCCCACTCCTTTTTCACAAGAGGAGCTAGATGGCAATGTGGCTCCAACTTGGACCCTTGATTCTACTTCAGCTCTAGATTGCTTGGATACAGTCTTACCATCTGAAGAAGTAATTTTGGAAGCAATGATGGGTGTGGATTGACCATGGGAGGATTTACATCATCATTCATATTTTCTCCCTCCATTACATGATGTTGAATCTAGTTTGTCCAATCTATCAACTAGTGATGTTTGTATAGTTTCAAACCCTTTGGCTCCAGCACAATTTTCTGCCGAAGGTAACATGTCAGTTATCTCACGAACTGTACCTATAAACATCTCTAGGAATCCTAGCATAATTGAAAATGTCTTCATGGGAGCTGATTATTCCCCTAAATAAATTCAAATTTACATCGATCTCTTTAAAGATTTTCGAGATGTGTTCGCCTGGTCTTATGAGGAAATGCCTAGAATTGATCCATCTATAGTCTAGCATGAGATAAAAACATACAGAAAGACCAAACCTATTCATAAAAAAATTAGACTAGTAAATCCTCGGAAAGCAACAACTATTAAAGTTGAAATTGAAAAGCTGCTTAAGCTAGGTTTCATATACCCCATTCCTCTAACTGAGTGGGTTTCCAACCGTCTCGGTAGATAAGAAGCAAGGAATGATCCGAGTATGTATCGAATTTAGGGATTTAAATAAAGCTTTTCTAAAATAAAATTACCCCATGCCTTTTATTGATCAAATTGTTGATGAATGTGTGGGTAATGAATTTTTTTCATTTATGGATGGATTCTCTAGTTACAATAAAGTTACTATCCGTCTAAGAGGATCAACACAAGACAAGCTTTATTTGTCCTTGGGCCACATTTGCATACAAGAAGATGCCTTTTGGCCTTAAAAATGTTGGAGCTACTTTTCAACGGGCCATGTCTTATGCTTTCCACGACATCAAACATGTTATCAGAGCATACTTGGATGACTTAGCTGCTTTTTCTTGCAAGAGAATTGATCATCCCAACCACCTTTGGTTAGGCTTTGAGAGATGTCATTTTTATAAAATCCGGTTGAATCCGAATAAGTGTGTTTTTGTGGTCACATCTGGTCGGCTGTTAGGATTCATCATATCGACTGAAGGGATTCTTCAACTTCAAAGTCTCTAAGGAAAGGAAAATTTCTTGAGGAGATTTATAGAAAATTACACCGAGATTACCAAAGGATTTATGCGTTTACTTAAGAAATGAGTTCCATTTTTATGGGACGATTTCGCGCAATGATCTTTTGATGCTTTGAAAAAATCATTAACCTCTACTCCATTATTGAGTCCACCAGATTATGGAAAATATTTCCTTTTGTATCTCGTTGTGGCAGAATCAACCATTAGTATGGTTCTAGTTTAGGAGTATCATGCTCTCAGTGATCATGTAATCTACTACTTGAGTTGAGGCTTAGTAGGACCTAAGCTACGTTATTCTCCCATCGATAAATTGGCCTTGGCAGCTATCCATGTTGTCAAGCGGCTTCGTCATTACATTATGCTTTGAAAAACGTTTGTCTTAGCAGCTTTCAATCCTTTTGAGTTTGTCCTCAGTAGGCAAGTGATTGGGGGAAAGTATAATCAATGGATTGTTATTTTGCAAGAGTTCGATCTCAAATTCTTGTCAGCTAAATCTAAGAAGTCACTAGTTTTTTTGGAATTGATTTTGGAGCCGCCTTGTGAGGAAGATATTGTTTATAAGGAAAATTTTCTTAACGAAAATTTATTCCTCATTTCTTCACAAGATCCCTGGTACGGAGATATCATTATATATCTCCAGACTACGAAGTTTCCACCTGCTTTCTCCAAAGATGAGCGTCAAAATTTACATCACCGTGCCAAAAACTATGTTATTATTGATGATACATTGTATCGCAAAGGGGTTGACTCAATCCTTAGGCGTTGCTTAACTTTGAAAGAAACCAAGTCATTACTTAATGATTGTCATAGAGAAGCTTGTGGCATTCATCTATCAAGGCTTGCAACAACCCAGAAAATTTTGCGAGTAGGTTGCTGGCCGTCAATTTTCAAAGACTATATTGAAGCGGTCAAACGTTGCCATCCTTATTAAATTTATACTTGGAAAATGCACGCGTGTCTAGCTCCACTTTTTCTTGTTATCACTGTCAGTCCATTTACAAAGTAGGGCATTGATTTTACTACTTGTAATCTGCCTTTGGTAGGGAATCACAAGTACATCATTGTGGTCATAGACTACTTTACGAAGTGGGCTGAGGCCATGCCTACTTTCAAAAATGATAGTGAGACAACAACCTTGTTTCTCTTCAAACAGGTTATTTCATAATTTGGTATCCCAGGAGAGATTGTCATTGACCATGGCAGTCACTTCCAAAATCAACTGATGACCGAATTCGTTCTCAAGTTGGGCTTCCAACAGGAGCATTTATCTCCATATTATCCTCAGGCCAATGGGCAGGTTGAAGCCATGAATAAGTCCCTTAAGACCATCCTACTAAGGAAAATTGATAAAACTCGATCATATTAGAACATCATGTTGTACTCAACGCTCTAGGCGTATCGAACTTCAGTTAAGACTGCCACCGATTTTACCCCTTTCCAACTAGTTTACGGGTTGGAATCTATTTTGCCCTATCGAATGTAAAATTTCATCCCTTAAGCTAGTTGAAGAACTTCTTCCAGAGACATCTAGTCTTGAAGAATGCCTCATTCATTTGGAACATATTGATGAGCAACGTCAAGATGCAGCCATAATAAATGAAACCCAGAAGAAAAGGTTTAAAACTCAATATGATAAAGATGTCTGTCGTTGGGTTTTTTATGAAGGAAACCTTGTCTTAGTCTATGACCAAGACAAAGATGCCCTGGAGGTAGGCAAGTTCAAATCTATGTGGTATGGTCCCTTTATAGTCAAGCATTTTTTGAAAAATGGGCTTATGAATTAATTGATTTTGAAGGGAACAAGTTGGCGGAGCCTAGAAATGGGCTCTACCTTAAGAAGTATTTTGCTTAGGCTTCGGCCGAGCAATTGCTTGTTTGTATATATTATATCTTTGTACATATCTGTCTGGAATATTTTTGATATCGATATATTTTTATTTGCTTTGGCGGGTATTGATGGACGATTTGATATATTTCGGATTCGTCGATGGTGCAAGTAGGCACACTCAATATTTCTTCCGCGACTTGGGTGATTTATTATACATCTGTCTAGTTGATGGTGTCGAGGGGAGTATGTGTTGGCCCTGCTTCGAACAACATTTCCGAATACAATATCATTCTTAATTTACTATTCGAAGAAATATCTTATGCGATTGATTGCTTGGTAGTTTATCTAGGCTCACAACTGGTGGTGTTGCAGTTAAATAACACTTATTGAGTTCGTGATCCTTATTTATATCGCCAACGTTTGAGTGTGAGAGTGTTGCAACGATCATTTGTTTATATCACATATGTTCACATTCCACGATCTGAGAATTCATTAGTAGAATCTATTGCTAATCAAGCATTAGGTTGGCACATTAATCATTCATCAAATTAAATAACATAAAAAACATTGTATATATATCATAAAAATGCCTGTATATAGATGGAGTGTTCAAAAATTAATATACAAAATTGGGACAAGATGCCCTTAAAATTTGGGCTTATGCCCATGATCATGTCCATTCATACATAGATCTATCTATCGAGTCAACTAAGGATGAGCGACTAAAACGTTAACCATGACATTGGCTACACGTTGAAGTATTCAGACGCAATCCCATGATACCCCTACCACACAATGTTGCATCTCCTCAGGCCAATCCTCTACAACTATCATAGGTACCTAGTGAGTTAATCTCACCAAGTTTCTCTGAACAGCATAAAGGACTCTCTCTGTCTCGACTACTGCCTCTTCAGCCACTCTTTTGCGACACCTGTGCCTCACAAATCCGTCAGGTCTCACTGGACCCACATCTAGAACATGATCATTATATTTTGTCAGTATTTTGTCTCATCAAAAATATTTTTTCTAAGTTCATTTCATATTAAAAAATCCAAAAAATCTTTAAAAACTCACAAAAACTTAAAAATTGTTACCTATGTCTCCCCATGTCGCATTTGGTGGTACACTAAGTATAGATATCCTTGGAAATCCATGTCGGCATATGGGTAGTCATCGACGACGATGATCTATTGATCCCACCCGGTGAAAAGCTCATCATCAAAAGTCGTTCTAGGCATGTCACTGCCCCCAACCTGCTTCATCAAGTCCACCATCTACCCAATCATGGATCTCTAGGGCTACTGATGGACATTGATACTTTGGGACGTAGCCCAAGTACCTTCTCGAAGAAGAATGAACACAAGATGGTTCCATATCCAAAGTTCTTTGTTTGACCCTTTTGTATAGAGGTCAAT
>APFE031438771.1:0-12885 GCA_000404065.3 Pinus taeda | reverse complement strand
GTGCATATGTGTTTTTTATGTGTTATGCTCTCGCATTGTTTATTTTTCTGTGATTTAGAATCGTATGCAGGTAATTTATGTACGATGTTAAAACCTACACATATGTCCAAGCAGTTCGTCCTATACCCTCCTGCTCAGGAATCTCTCGAGCATAATTTAATTTTATGGTTGGAGGAGGAGGAAGAAGATGAAGTTTATTCCACCCAACTTTGTACTTTAGAAACAACCATGGAAGGAAGACAGGAGGATGAGGATGATTTGATTAAACACCTACTCCAAAGTCCAACTCCCAGTACATTGCCCTTAGAAGATGTAGTAAAGGAAACCCAGAAAAATCATCCAATTGACCTATGCTTGGCCGATTCCAACCCCCTCCGTGTCAAACCATAGAATTTGGCCATGAGAGAACCATGAAAATCAATCCATCTCTTTATGCTCTCCAAGAAGAAGTTATGCAACACGCTAAAGGAAAATCTAGAAGCCTTCGCTTGGAGTTACAAATAAATGAAGGGAGTACACCCCTCAATGTGTACTCACTACATATACATCAGAGAGGGTTGCAAGCCAGTCCAATAACCCCAAAGGATGATGAATCCAGCTCTTAAAGAGATAGTCAAAGAAGAACTGTAAAAACTGCTAGATGCAGGATTCATTTACCCTATCTCTGACAGCGAGTGGGTCTCTCCTTTGTTGTTAGTTCCAAAGAAAAATGGTAAGTGGAGAATTTGTGTCGTTTACAAGGAGTTGAACAAAGCCACAAATAAGGACCATTTTCCTCTACCCTTCATTGACCAAGTGCTAGATGACCTGGAAGGGAAAAAGTTCTTCTCTTTCCTAGATGGATTCAATGGGTACAACCAAATCCAGATCAACCCAGAAGACCAGGATAAAATCACCTTCACTTGTCCTTTGGATACTTTTGCCTATAGGGTCCTTCCCTTTGACCTATGCAATGCTCCTGCCACTTTCCAGAGAGCAGTCCTGAGTATTTTCTCCGAGTTAGTCCATGATGCGGTGGAAATTTATATGGATGATTTTACACCTTATGGTTGTGATTTTCAAGAGGCTTTTTCCAACCTAGGCAAAGTACTGCACAAATGCATTGAAATGAACCTGTCTCTTAGTCCCGAAAAATGTGAATTATTAAAGATTGTAGGGACCGTGCTAGGTCATTCAATATCTCAGCAAGGAGTGCAGGTGGACCCAAACAAAATAGCTATCATCCAAAGGGTCCCACCTCCTCAATAGCAGAGAGATGTCAGAATTTTCCTAGGGTTAGTTAGATACTATCGAAGGTTCATAAAGGACTTCAACAAGTTAGTCTCTCCTTTATTTGGTTTGTTGGCCAAGGACTTTGAGTTTATATGGTCAAAAAGCTTTCAAGAGGCCTTAGACACCCTAAAGGACAAGTTAACCATTGCACCTATTCTCGAAGGCCCTCCCCTTTCATATTCATGCTGATGCCTCACACAAAGCCATAGGAGCAGCCCTAGGTCAGATAGATGAAAAATTTCCTTATGCTATCTACTTTATCAGTAAGAATCTGTCAAAGGATGAACTAAATTACACAATGACCAGAAAGGAACTCCTGATTGTTGTGCATTCATTGAAGAAATTTAGGCATTATATTACAGGCTATCAAACATTTGTACATACTGACCATGCTGCAATCAAATATTTAATGAATAAACCAAATGTGAATGCTCGGATTATAAGATGGTTACTTTTATTACAGTATTTTGATCTAACTATTGTTGATAAGCCTGGTAAGGAAAATGTTGTCATAGACTTTTTGTCTAGATTAAATTTGCCTGCAAGTGAAGAAGGAATGGTTGATGACTAGTTACCTTATGAGCACTTATTTTCTATTTCAGTTCTCTCTCCATGGTTTGCTGATATAGCAAACTATTTGGCATCGGCACAGTTCCCACCGAACTTGTCCTCCAAAGAGAAGAGAAAGATAGTGAGGAAGAGCGCCCCCTTCACTTGGATTGGGGGAAATCTCTTCAAACTTGGCCCAGATCAAATCTTGAGAAGATGTGTCAGGAAGGACGAAGTCATGATGGGCCTTGTGGAGGTCACTTTGCTACAAAGAGTACAACATTCAAAGTGTTACAAGCAGGCTATTATTGGCCCACTCTTCATCAAGATGTGAAAAGAGATACTAGTCAGTGTGATTAGTGCCAAAGGATGGGAAGGCCTACTCCAAGAGATGAAATGCCTCTGCAGCCTCAAGTGACTTTCGAGTCATTTGAAAAGTGGGTCATGGATTTCATTGGGCCTATTGACCCTCCTTCCAAGAAAAATAGTACATCATTGTGTGCACTGGTATTTGACTAAGTGGGCTGAAACTAAGCAATTAAGACATCAATAGAGGAGAAGGTAGCTGAATTCCTAAGGGAGAATGTATTCTACAAACTTGGGTACCCTAGAGAGCTGGTCATAGACCAAGGCAGCCAGTTTACCTCCAACATGATTGAAGACTTGCTCATCCAACACAAGATCAAGCATAGAACCTCCACTCCCTATCATCCACAAGCTAATGGGCAAGTGGAGGTGACCAACAAAGCGCTCGAGAGCATCTTGACCAAAGTGGTAACTAGCAGCATGAAGGATTAGGCAGATAGACTAGTTGAGGATACCTAGGCCTATAATACCACCTGGAAGACCACTACTGGATTCACACCCTATGAGTTGGTCTATGGGAAAATGTCCTTTCTATCCATTGAATTTGAGTATAACACATTAAGGATGGCAGCCCAACTAGATCTAGATCCCAGCAGTGCACAAAAAGAGAGATTGTTCCAGTTGAATTGTTTGGATGAGTTTAGAATGCAGGCCCTCCTACATACAGAGGTAATTCAACTTCAGAGGAAGATCTGGCATGATAAGAACATCAAGGAAAAGAAATTTCAAGAAGGTGATTGGGCTTTGTTATATGATTCTAAGTATAAAGACTTCAAGGGCAAGTTAAGGACAAGATGGATAGGACCTTATGTTGTAGAAAGATGCCATGATAATGGTTCAGTACAAATCAGAACCATATATAAAGAGGCAATTCCTTTACTTGTTAATGGACACCGATTGAAAATCTACAAGAGACCTTTGTCAAGACAAGAGTTCATTGATGATATCAATAAAATAGTGATAATAGTGGAGAAAGTTTCAGCTCCTGCCTCATCAAATCACTGAGAAAAAATAAGGACTCAGGTGAAAACCTCCATGAGGCACTTGAGTCCCACTATTGAGTTGAAACCTCTTGGGGCGGTCCAATAGTGTCAATTAAAAAAAATAATAATAAAAAATAAAGAGAGAGAGAAAGAGAGAGAAAAAATGAGAGTAAAAAGATCCCTGGGTGAAAACCTCTCTTGAGGTGCCCAAGGAAAACAACTAGGATGAAAACCTCTCAGAAGTAGCCTAATTGTTTTCAAAAAGAAAAAGAAAAGCGAAAAACTATGAAAATTTCTATTTTTTCAGGTCAACAAGAAGGATGATCAGAGAGCAAAGGAGGATCACCAAGAGACCTATTTCACTCACATTTTATTTTTCCACTCATTTTCAATTGTCACTCTACCATGTATCTCATTTTTTCCACTCCTTTCCTTCATTTTACAAGGGCACTGTGTTTTCTACAGGATCCCCTGTAAACCTACAGGATCCCTTGAAAACCTACAGGATGATCCTATAGGAATCACAGTGACCCATAAATCCTATAGGAAGCGACCCTAAAGGAAAAAATGACCTGCTATGTCAATGAAATAGCATCCCCTACATAATCATTCCATTACCATACCTTAATCACCATCATTCCATCACCCCTGTATTCAGCCTTAAAAGCAAAATCAGTTTCAAAAAAAAATTGACAGTCTTCGAAAAGAAGGGAAATAAGGAGAAATAGAGAGCATCACCTGAGTATTCCTCATTATCCACACTCCTAGTCTCTCTCTTCATCCATGTCACCATCCTCACAACCCCAGAAAAGTGTATGATTAAGAGTTATGAGGCAGAAGTAGCTACAGGACATCCTGTGGGAAATCCTGTAGCAGCCTATCCCACAGAATACAAATCACAATAGCAGCAAGCCTCCATCATGATGATCCAAGGGTAGAAGGAGCTTCAAAGCAGCAGCAACGCAACCATATTCAACAACAGGTACCTGCACAAACAAAGGGATCATCAGAAAACAACAAGAAAGGGAAAAAGAATAGCATGTAGCCAACGCACACAACAATCACCCTCGGTCTTCTCCATTGTTGTAGTAGAGTAGCTCTCTCTTAGAGTAGATTTACCTTTCTTCCATCAAGAAATCAAGCTTCTTCTGACTCCATCGAAGTATGGCTTAAAAACCCCAGTGGTCCCTCGCCAGCTCAATAGTGACAACAGGGAGAACCATCACTTTTACTTGTGTATACAACATAGTCACCTCCAAGTTTATATGAACCCCAGGTTGATAAAGTAAAGCTAGTAGCCCAAGAGTTACAACTTTCTTGATGCAATACATGTGCTCATCATGTTCTTAGTGCCTTTATATCGAGAAGATCCCATTCTTCGTTTGTCATTCCTGTCGACTTCTTTGATTTTCAACTTAATGGTAGGTATAGATCTTTTTGATACAGATAATCTTCCATCAACATATTCCACAACTGGTAATTTTGGCCGTTAAATTTCTTGACCCTAAACCTACCATCTTTTGTCATTCCTCCCACTTGAACCAGGAACCCTTTTGTCCTGTGAGTTTATTAGCAAAATAGGCTTTTGTTTCTGATATACGCTATTATAAATTAATTAACAAAGCAATGAGATACATAAATATTGAAGAAACATAAATACAGAAACACATAAAACAAGAGAGACACAAATATACGTGGTTCACCCAATTTGGGCTACGTCCACAAAGAAACAACGAGTCCTTCCTTTTATATTATACAAAAAAATGAAGAGAGGCAACCTACAACAGATCCACTCAGAATAATACTACACAGTCGCAATACAATTCCCTCATATAAAATGAGGGTTGCCTTCTAGGGCCAAAAACCCTAAATTAACATAAATTCTATTGTTAAATCAACCTCCTAATGAACGACCCAGATTGAGTATGAAATTACAATATTTTACAAGGTGAATTTCCATCTGTCTTTAGCTTCGGGGGCGTTGCCGGCAAACCCCCGGGGGGGCATGCTCATAAAGGTCTTCATCACCCCCCCTTGATGGCTATTAAACTAGCAGCATTGCCACCTCGTTAGGAATAGAGATCCAACACGACTGAAGCAAAAAAACCCTTTAAACAATCAAGAAGATAATCAGGCTCCACACTCAACATAGGGCACTGAAAAGCTCTCTACACCCTGTCATGTGGAATGATGCACCTGAGTCCAAGTACCACATGCTCCTTATCAGTGTGTTGGTCATGCATGCAATAAGGGTGAAGTCAAGCTTGAACTATGAAGCCAAGGCTTCACCTCATGCTCCTCCTGAGGTCTTATCACTTGAATTTTTGTGTGTACACTTTGTGGGACAATGCACGAATTCATGACAATTGAAGTATTTACTTTTGGACAAATTTTTCTTTTTTCCCCCTTTGCTCAATTTTAATTTGGCTTTAGCTTTCTTCCATTTTCCCTTCTTTCTCTTTCCAACCAATGCAAATTTTCTTCATCCTCACCCTGTATGAAGTCCCACCTTTGGTATTCCACCTTATCTCCTCTTGTACCAAATCAAACCATAAAATTTCCCAATTCCTTAGTTTATCTCTCCCATTCATTAAATCTTGGTAGCTATGCCAACTCTTACGAAGGCCTAGAGTGGCTAGGTTTACCAAGTCATCTTCTACAACATTTACACCAAACTTGCTAAGTTAATCATGAACTTGTGTGAACCTACTCAGATACTCATTAGGCGAATTTTGAGGTCTAAAATGGGCCTCCTAAGAAAAATGTACAACCAAAATAAACTTTATAAGAACCAATAGCATTCAAGGTGATGATGTCAACCATGGGGGATGATTCGCCATTTTTTGAGTAAAAAGGTAAAAAGATTTAAAAAAATAAAATAATAAAACTACTTTTTCAACTCGTATTTCAACTTATCTCCCTAAGGTTTTACTCAAATTCCAAGGGGAGTACTAGTTGGATGCAAAATTTAATTCCTCATCTAAGTAGTACCCATGTTGCATACTTTAGATGAACCCTGCTACACTAAAAATGAGAAATACATGAAAAGCATGATTGCAATCATGTTTTTCATGTATTTCTCATTTTTAGTGTAGCAGGGTCCATCGAAAGTATGCAACCTGGGTACTACTTGGATGAGGAATCAAATTATGCATCCAACAATTGTTGTCGCTCGAAATTTGAGTAAACCCATAGGAATATAAGTTGAAAATACGTGTTGAAAACATAATTTTTTCTTTTTTCCCTCTAAAATTTGATGATGCAATCTAATCTTATTTTATTATTTCCACTATTATTTTATAATTTCCTTAGGAGGCCCATTTTTTACCTCAAAATTCCCCTAACGTAATAGTATCATTCTTCTTCATCTTGATATTTTGAAGTTTATCCCTGAGTGTCAAATTCCTGTGGTCACTGTTATTCTCAAACAATTCTATCAGTGCATTCCACATTGCGAATGGAGTTTCTTTCCCATGGATATTTGAGACAATGTGATCATGCACTCCCTCCAAGACTATTCTCCTCACCTTGGTTACATCTTTCTTCCATTCGGCTAGGTTATGTGCATTAGATGCCTGTAGTTTTGCATCATTTGTCTTGATGTATTCTAGAAATCCATTGCCATCCAACACCACATCCATGTGATCATTCCACGCAATGAAATTAGAGTTGTCTTCCAAGGCATACTCTAGTATCAGTGCGTTGAAGGTCATCTTCCAAACTCTTAAGAGATTCTGCTACACTGAACTGCAAGTTCAAACCTCCTGAGAAACAACTTCAAAATTATTGTTCTAATGTGAATTCTACTCAGATACCATGTAGAAATTATGGTGTATAATTGCAACTTATCATGAAATTTTAACCTAAATCACAACACACAATCCTACTCTACTTCTCTGCGGAATTCAATTCACAATTTAGAACATCAAACACAAATATGCAATCATAAATAACACACATGCATAGTATTTTTCCAGGGAAAGTAATATGCTAAAAACCCCTTTGTCTGCTTGCATTAATCTAAAGAATAGATATGTATTACAATTTCTACCTCAGTCTAAGCTCAACCTATAAGTGAATAACCTATCTCTCTACTCACTAAGAATATATGATCCATACTTATTTAATTTTTACCTCTGCTTGAGCCCCTATTTCCTTCTACAATTCCAGAGGAAATTAGGCCCCTATTATTTCGTAATTTCCTCCAAAATGCTTGCACAATTCCCAAGGTTGATCATCTGACTACATGCAACACCTATACAGTCAAGACTAGTCTACAATTGATGTTACATGACCTTGGAATCTCCACCACAGCTGGGGAACTTGAATTCTCTACATGCACTAGATATTTTGGGTTGATTGATCAGTTAACTAGATGATCACTGAGTTAGACTAAAGTCGCATTACACAACTAACCTTCCACTAGTTCATTTAATAGTTAGAACTAGTTTAACTGAAAACAACTTCAAATAATTGATCTTGATTGCTACAAATTAGAAATCACACATGCTTAAATGAAATCCAACTTCTCTAACTTGAACTTACTGAGTAAACTGAGTGACACAAGCCATGTCACACAAGTCAACTACATCCAAGTTGTCTGTTGTTGTGGAAATTCGACTTTTCTCAATTTGACCAAGGCAATATCAAACTAAGACTTTATTGATACATTTTTCAAGAATTAGAGGGATGAATAGGGTCCACCGAGGCATAGTTAGAAGGGGAAAGTTGTTTACAAGTTTAATTGAATGAGAAGGATTAAGAGGTCTGAAGGACGAGATGCCTAAATTAGAAGAATTGAGAGGAGGGGGACTATAAATGGTATGAGACCAAGGGCAACAAGTTGGAGCATACTAGCCATCAACTTGGAAAAAGCATCATGGTTGACAAAGTTATGATTGAGTTCATCAAGTGTTAAAATGTATTATGGAGTAAGTACAATAATTAAAGAGTCTTAGATGGGGGCTATCTGTGCAGAGAATTTTTCCTTATGATGAAGGTCCAAAGGAAGAGCATTTGAAGAGTCATTTGCGTCTAACACAATCTTCATTGAATGAGTAGAGGTGAAATTGAAGTACAAGGATACCTATGTAGACCCTAAATCAATATTATTAACTTGATTGTAAATCCCTAGAGAAACAGAGCCAAAAGGAGCTTCCACCGATCTAGAAGTTCCTTTCTAAGAGGAAATAAACTCGATCATATTGTGCTTGTCTCGGTGATGTAGCACATTCTTCATCGTTCTATGAGGACAATTACAATCCTTTCGAAGGTGTCCAGTTTTATGGCATTCAAGGCACCGAAAGGGTAGTTTCCAGTAATCCATAGGCTGCACATATTTCCTCTCACCAAATTTGATAACCATTTCCTCAAGGAAGAAATTCTCCGAATCCAACTCCACCAACACCCATGTAACCCTCTTGTCAAATTCCACCAAAGACTTGTTATCAAAATAGATCAATTTCATCGGAGCGTTGGCTTTACTAATGAGGATGTTTCTCATCCAAAGTTCAAGAGGAAACCTTGGTAGTTTGATCGAGTAGTACTTAAGATGAGGGTTTTCAAGAGTCGGATTGAATCTTACATGCCATCTTTGGGTCCAGAGAAAACCTCTTCCAAAAACCCAGGGCTTAGACAAAATTTTGTTCAAGTATTCCTCCTACAAGAAATGAAAAACTAGCCAACCGTTTGCAAGGAAACTAATCTTAGGAGTATAGCCAATAAGAGGTTTCCATGTTTTCTGCACCCAATATTGAATACTTTTCTTGATAAAGGAGATATAGAAAATTTTTCCTACTAGGTTTTTTTTATACCGGACTCGAGACTCTATTCAAATTGACATGAATACGAAGGGTCAGGAAGACTTTAAACTCTACAACTTTTAAAGATTTTTGTTTCCTGCGTATCCTCGTTGTTTCTCCACTAGCCCCTATATGAGAGGTCTTCTACAAAGGAGGTGGTTTCTTTTCTTGGTGAACTGGTAATTGCACCAGAGTTGGCTTAGGTCATGAAGGGTCAACCACTGGAGACAAGGAAGGGAAAACCCTCACCCCAAAATATCTTGACTCCCCTCCTTCAGATATAGTTTCCTGACAGTCGCTAGATATAGGTATATTGAGGTCACCAACCATGAACCCTTTTAAACAGAGGGGGATTGACTCACTTAGGCCAAATGAGAAAGTTGAAAAGGAGGATGGACATACAAGGCAGGCGGGGAAGGCAGTTGAGAGGTCGGAAAGGGGAGATGGTCTACGAAGCAAGGCATGTTTGACTGAATTTCGAATGATCTATAGAAAATTAGGGACGCATCATCTGATTCCCCCCAAAAACCAAAGTTTAGAGGTCCATGGGGTGTTTAACATCTCTTATCTAAGCTGATTAAAAAAAATGAAACCCTACTCTGACCCTGGGATCACAACATCAATGAATCTCATACATAGGTTTTCAATGCTTTAGTCAACCCAAAAATATTGACAAAGAAAATCCCTAGAATAAAAAAAAAATTGAAGAAAGTCTCCTCCTGACTTGACTTAGAATAAGAGGAGGTCAAATACTCGAACAAACCTATTAAACCTAGACTTCAAATTTCAGAAAGGGGGTCAGCTACATACCTCCAAAATAAAGCTTATTCCTATCAGACGATCCTCGTTAGCCCTGAGCAAGGTCTAAAAGTGCTTTTGGCCACAGAGAACCACAATTTGCCAAATCAAAATTCACCATACCAGTGTTTCTCCATACTAAGGTTTCACCAAATCAAAGTTCACCATACCAAAGTTTCACCATACTAAATTTTTACCATAGCCTTTTTTAAAAATTAAGTTACATCTAACCTTTTAATAAATTGAATAATTTAACAACAAATAATTTTCATTCTTTACATTATTTTATAAAATATTTCATATTAATATCATGAAGATGATATCCAACTCTTCAATTTTATAAATTTTATGAAAACATAATTTTTATCTTCATCAAATATCTTTTAATTTAACTTATAAATAATATATTATAAATATTAATGTAACATATTAGTAATTACTCAAAAATATAATTTTAAATATTATAATAAATTCACGATTATTTTAATAATCTATTTAAATTATTCATAACGTTTTAAATTTAAATTTAAATTTAAATTGATAAACTATAAAAAGTGTTTATAAAAAAATATCAATTATTTATTTTTCCCATTAGGTTAAAGATGTCATAAATTCCTTGCTTCTTCTTATATATCTATTTGGAAATTCACTTTGGTGTTTCCCTTTCCCTGAGTTTCAAAAGTGCATTAGTGTGTTTCGGTTTCTTACTCTTCTTTAGTTTTTTTACCCAAGTATTTTTGTTTTGTTTTGCTTAGGCTTTGTTAATATTGTGTTTTATAGAGTTTATGTCATCAGAAGGAGGTGTTTTACCAAAATATAAAATATTGATGCCATTTTATGCAACGTGATTTAGGTTTTAATAGGGAATTATGTCTAGCCTTGTGTTGCATATTATACATGTAAGGGGATAGTCGTGATAGATTAATGATTAGGTGCTCAAAAATTTGCTCAACATTCAAAGTTGTTTAATCGGTGTGGAACCTAAACAACCGCATAGTGCTCTTTATCCTGAATCGGTGCAACTCATTTCACGGAAAACAGACTTTGTATGCTCCTAGAAATATGTTATGTTCATTTTCCTAAATAGGCAAATTTAAAAAAAAAAAATGCAGGCAGCCCAATCAACAATCCATACTGCTGGCGTGGCATTGACGGGCATACCTACATGGCAGGGTGACTTTGCATGTGACTGTTTACCTTCCGCGAATTGGATGGTGCCAAGTGGCACGATTTCATTGGTGGAGTTTCGGATGATTTTGATTGGTTGGTTGGTGACCAACTGTTGAGCCTCAAACCTACACTTCTTTATACATCCTCCCAGCCTCTTTTTCCTATTCATTTCCCTATTTTGCCACTCATTCCCTCCATCAATTTGCTCAAATCATTGTATTTTAGGAATTTTTACATGGTTTTCTAATTATGTTAATGACTGTGTTTGGTTTAGAATTTTGGTCCAAGGTGCTGCATTTCCGCAGCTCATACAGTGTTGACACAGGGTTTTCCGCAGCTGATCTCGGTTTCCGCAGCCAACCCCGGATTCTGCAACTGTTTTATTAAACGCTATGTTCTAGGTGTCCTCCGGGAAGAAGAGCCACATGGGTAAGTTCGTGGAATCAAGGACATGGTGTGTGTCCCTCCAGATCATCCAAACCAGTCATCCAAGCCCGTGGTCAACGAGGAGGCAACTTTGGTCAAACAGAGGTCATCGGCGGTGGCACGGCTCTGCGTGTTCTGTTTTAGAGCACGTGAAGAATAGGTAGCATCGTCCTCAGTTATGAAGGTAGTGGGAGACATAATCCAACAGCGGATTGAATGCCCACGATGACCGTTGCCTAGATCCAAGGACGTAGCAAGACTACGTGTTTTTATTCAACTGTTCAAATTACTTAGATTTCGTTAAGTTAGTTCGCCTTCTGCAATTATAAATAAAGCGTCTTTGAACGCTGGACAAGTTAGTTGTTAGCTGTTGTTTTTATACTTTTGAACTCCCACTGTATTTTCCTATTTTATGCACAATACATGAGAAGACTGTTATTCCATTTACACGTGTGATTGATATTTGAAACAGCTGGAGTAGGCAGAGGGCCCCTGTTTACTAAAGGCCTGTACAGTGTTTTTAGTTTCTCGCATTTCGTTTTCTTATTTCATGTATATAATGCCTTTAATTGATGTGTTTTAGATAGCTGTACATACATTTCAATTTCTACTTGTTTACATTTCTGCTCTTTTTTTTCATGACTGATTAGTGTGTTATGCAGGTTTCTTAGGCATGCCCAGGACAGTTTTATGCTTTTCTTTTTCATAACTCGTGACACTTGTGATCATCTTGTCTATGTTGCTGACCTTCTTTGTTTTGTAGCCTTTATTTCCTCATTATCACTTAGTCAATCTGCATATTTGCTTTTTGTTTGTAGATATCAATTTGTTTATCTATTGATGGTCTCTTTGATCCAGGTGGATATTGGTGGCCACCTACCAAGTCCACCTGGACCCCCACCTCAACATTTTCAGTTTCCTTAATTATAGCGCAGTTTACTATTTTTAGCAGTTTTTCGGGTCCTGAACTTCCGGAGCCGTTTTGAGGCCCTAAACGACGTTTTTTGGGGAATCTTTCTCCTTAATTTTTTTGGTAAAATATTGTCTTTCCCGTCGTAGTCCTCGGAGAGATCTTTCCAACGGGCTATCATGCGCTTAAAACGAAGATCGTATGCCAAAGTTACGACCCCGGGAAGTTGATGTACCAAATTACCCAAACGGGGGTACCAATTTACCCAAACGGGGCCCATAGTTTGGCGTTTCATCTTCTAGGGTTAGGTTTTGGAATGTGAAGGGTTTTCCATTGTTTCTCAACAATAAATAGGCCTTCGAGCCTCATTGTAAGACAGTTCTGAGGCATGTAGCCATACATCTCTTCTCAGAGATAAGCTATCATAGCCCTAGCTAGTTTATTTCTATTTCCGGTTGTAAGCATATTTCAGTATTTTCCATTAATGAAATGAAGTATTATTTCCGCTGCATCTTTGTGTATATGGTTATCTCTGTATTATTTCCACTTGGGTTTTAATAAAAAGTTTCTTTATGGTTTTGTTTAATGGGCATTATCCTATTTTTCTTTG
>APFE031438761.1:70250-102701 GCA_000404065.3 Pinus taeda | reverse complement strand
GGGGTCACAAGGGCTTTTGTGCATGATTTTCGCACATGTTTTTTGAACGCGATGGTTTTCAGTCCATGGTATTGGATGCTTCGGCTTGTATAAATATGTATTATAATGTTGAAAGGAACATAATGAAAAATCAAGCTGGTAGTCCTGGTTTTGGGATCCAGGGGAAATATTTGTGTATATGTGTTATGCTCTCGCATGGTTTACTTTCCATGTTTTAGAATTCATATGCAGGTAATTTCTGTATGGGCTTAAAACCTACATTTTTCTGTAAAAGGCCACGAAGCCCTCTTTTCACCCTTTTTCACTCATTTTCTCTATAAACTCTGAAAACCTTTGTGACTCCTGCAAACACCGAACTTGCCACAGACCTCCAAATTCACTCCAGAAGATGCTGCAGACAACCCAACTGACCTCTCAGTCCGTACTAGAATCGTACAAACCTCTGTAGCTACCGTGAACCATCAACTTGAAGCCAATTCACCCAATTCTAGGTATCTCACCATAGAATACCACTCCCCGTTCAAAATTGGACATGTTCAGCTTACCAAGTATTTTCATTAAGTAAAATTAATTGAAAAACAGCTTAAATTTGAAAACCTGCGGCCAAACCTTCTGATAGTTTCCAATTTCCATTTAAAACCTGTTAGCGCTCAAATCTACCTTAGGCTGAAATAAGGTAAAACTCAAGGCTACATCAAACCACGCTCAGCCTCGTAGCTAGCCCTACGACGACAAGAGAGGGCTCTCTCCGAGTCAATCTCGGCAAAAGGTAATCAATGAGGCTCGAGATGACTAAATTGATAATTAATTTTAGGCTAGGTATGAAGTACAAGGATTTTGAAATTTATTTTTTGGAGTTTAGTTGAATTCAAGGGAAAGGCAATTTTGGGTGCGGGGATGAGGCACAGTTTTTGCAGAGGTCTACTTGGGGTAAGGTAGGCGATTGTCTTGATGCTTTTAAAGAGAATGAATGGCTAGATCTAACTGGTGAGAATTTAAGGAGAGCAAGAAACTTTCAAGGATTCTCCATAAATAGATGAAAACATGGAAAATCAAACAAACTTAAAGGCAGAGCATAACAAATTATGGATTCTACCTTAACACTTCATTTGTTCAATTGCAGAAGATAAAAGAAAGAAAGTGATACACAATAAACAACTTACAAATACTGAAATAAGCACACCATCAACACATAAAGCCACATGAATCCCAAACAGTGTTGCAAAACCCTGGTCTTTCCTTTGCCAAAAATGAAGATAAAATATGTACAATAGAGTGTCAAGCTTTTCCCAAGAGTCCAACACTGAAAATGACTTAGAAAATACATAATATAGGCAAGCCAACCCATTCCCTTGCCTCTAGGGGTCCAGCTCATCATCCTAGGAGCTGTTTCAACCAACTCTAAACAAAGCACTACAATCTAGGCAGTCAAAACAACTTGCCTCTATAAGGTAGGAAACCAATTCATTCATTAAATTTTCAATTTTTGGTGAATGAATCTTCTAGAACAAGTAAATAAGTGTCAAAATAACATAATGTTTCATCAATTACATCAAGAGGAGTGAAAAATCACATCACAAATCAAAACTAGTCAAACTGGCTGCATTTCCTGAGCTGAAAGATGAAAATTTGGCCAAAAAGCCCTGTGCGCCACGCGCCTAAGCCCTATGCGTTGTGCACCTTCCAACCTTATTTTGGGGCACTTCCCGACATCCAAATAAAGCTCAAAATAGCTAGTTGGAAAGCCCTGGATGTCTGCTATCAAGCCCAAGTGGAATTTTGCATTTTGGAGCTCATTTGCCCCCTCAAAATGTCATTCTCCCAGAAGTACTTCCTGCTGGTGCAAAAGGTGGCAAAAAGGTGATTTTCATGGTGTTTTTGGGCCTTTTGATCACCAGAACTTGATGAAATGCTTTGGAAATAGCTGAGCATTCATAACTTATCATGAAAAATCCAAATTTTTCCTCCAGCAACTGTCCCAATCTTAAGCGCACGTGTCGACGAGCTACGCGTTGAGCCACAAAACCTGTTTTTAGGACAAAATTTTCAAAATGACAAAAATTTCTCCGAATTTGCTCAAATTTGGAGTGAAGACCCTCCATCATGTATTGTGCCTCGCTAATGAAGCCTCGACCAAAATTTGGAGTGGATCAGGCTTTTTTCACCGTTTTAGTGCTTTGCTCAATCGCCTCTTTAGAATCTTCATTTTTGCTTTGAAAACATGCATACGAGCCCAATAATGAGTTTTCATATGACGAAGCATGTCTTTGTCTCTGTTTGCCTTTGCCAATAATTTTTCCAGATGAGTGTTCACATGGATGAGCATAGACTCTCGATCAGTCGGTGTCATATCACCGGGTCTCTTTCAGACCAATTCTCGATCCTCACGGATGTGCCGTAGCTCATAAAGTGTATGTTCATCCTCTAGCTTTTTGTTGTGTTGCTCCAAGTAGTTTATCACCCACTTGGCCATCTGCAATTTCTTTTGCAGTGATTCATTCTCAGCCCTTTGCTCCCAGATGATCTCCTTTAGCTCCAAGTTAGGACAGCTCGCATCAACATCAATGATAGTGAAATCCGTGTCTCGGACTCCTGAAGGACCCTCATCATGCATAGGCCTCTTGCCCCTGTCCTGGATCTGTACCTGTGCTAAAGAAGAAGGCGAGACCCCTTCCACATGATGTGGAGATAATACTCACTGTGCTGATGGAGTCAACGAGACCCCTTCCACCCCGGGTGGAGATAGTACTCGTCGTGTAGATGCAAATAAGGCTCTGTGGCCTCGCTGGTATGTCACATATGGAGGAGCACTTATATGCTCAGTCTCAGGAATGTTTAGCTAGTGTGAAGGCGCTCCCTCATCATGAACTATCTCGAGAAGCGACTGTAGCGCTGAGAAGAAGTCACGGGAGATGAAATCCTCCCAAGTAATGCCCTGTTGTGCCAACTGAAGTATCACTATGGTTATGATCAGCACGTAATGATATATGCTCTTATGCTAATGTGCTAGGGTCTTCCTTTGAACTAAAGTCACCATCCTCTCTATGTTGCGACACATGAAGTACGGAATGTTCATCATACGTACCCTCGTGAAATGCATCAACAAACGGACATGGTACGCATAGAGACGCGAGAATCTGCCCTCGCAACTGAAATATCGAATGATGAGTTTCATCAACGGTGCAAACTCATCCCTCAGGAATCTGAAAGGAAAAACTGTGCTCAAGTGTCTCATATACCCAGGTTTGATGTATGGCTCATAGTAGAATCTGTCTAACTGCTAGCGTTTGCTCCATTCCTCTCCTACATTTGGTATCTCGGTGGCCTAAGCAATAGTCTCTGGTTACAAGGTGAAATTCACTCCGACGAGGTTTACATGACCATCATGTAAATGTAGAACAAATAAACGAACTAGTTCTCGATGATGCTGGGTTTGTGAGATCATCTCACAGTATTGGAAACATGATTGACGCCGAAAACAATCCATTGCAAGTGGGTAGCCTGCAATTGAGCCAAAGAAGTAGGCTCCTCCCTGACATGCTGACCACCTTTGCCACTTTTTTGATACCTCTGTGGCACATTTACCTCCGGTGTAGAATCACTATCATATTCCTGCTCATAGACTGACTCCATCTCTGACATGACTTTGAAAACAAGATAGCTGGAATATATATGCTGATATAAAAATTGTGTGTACAATTGAATGTAAACTGTTCTTTGCTCTAACAATGCTGTGACCAAGGGGAAACAAATGCACAAGGGAATATTAAGAAAGGGAAAACATTAAGGAATTAGGGACTTTGGAAATAAAATGTAATTAGGAAAGGAAGGGGAAATGTAAATATTGGATTGGGGTTTTGGGATATTAGGTAGGATTAATGTGTTTTTAATAAAGGTGAGGGACTAAGATTTGAGGGATTGTAGTGTAGGATTAATGAGGGAATTAATGGAGAAGAATAATGGGTGAATTTGGGAATGAGAAAAAAAGCGAAAAGGGGAAAAAAACAACCTTGGTTACACACTGTTTTCAAACCCTGCAGCACTTTTTTACATTCAAACCCTACAACACTTTTTACATTGACAAAAGGAGGGCTTCAAATTTGGATCTCCACGGCAAACATTTCATGAACCCATCACATTAACCTTTAAAATCCAAGCAAAAGTAATGGATATGAGCCTACCTGACAATTTTATGCGGAGAGGAGGCGATTTGATGCTTTTTCAAACAAGTTTCGGGCTCCAAACCCAGTGCGTCGCGCGCTTGTAATTTTACACTATGGCTTTGTGCCCAGTGCGCCGCGCGCAGCCAATGCGTTGCGCGCCTAGCCCAGTGCTTCGTGCGCCTGAAAATCGCTCCAACCTCCACTCAAACTCACAAATTTGCTTTGGAATGATCTTCTCTACTCTTGGCATGTACAATGACTTGAAAATGTATTGAAATATATTTATAAAGACTCCCTTTTTATTTTTGCTTGGTCCATAACCCATTTGGTAATGTTTTGTATTTGACACTTTTTCAGGATTAATAGACTTCTAAGTTTTTGGTTTCCTCCTTAAATTTGGTTGAAATAATAAATTTCTTTGACAATTTTTTGCAGGGATAGTTGTGATATAATCTGGCAAAGGAGACCAAAGCTGCGCCTGGACAATTCAAGAACTGAAATTTTTGAAAATTTATTACAAAAATGAGATGACGACTTATCTTCAAAACAGAGTTTTGAAGAGAAGTCTTAATCTATCTGTATAATGATAAAAATCATTGAGGTAACCACCTATTGAGGATATCCCTCTGGCCTGCTGGTTTTCTTAGACTTTGCAAAATCAAATTGACTTAACCCTAAACCTAATGACCGAGAACACTTGTCATGACCTAGAAATTTGAAACATGACTGTAAATGACCTTTTAAGACTTGTTTTTATGAATAGACCTGAACCAGCAGTGCGAAGCACGAGGGGAATGAGTGACACAAACCATTCCCTCAAAGTTATGGCATGCCTAACGAAATGCAACTGATCGAAACTGATGGGACACCTAAACATGAAATGCAAAAAAGAGCTTTGATCTCTGACGGAGGGATAACTAGACCGACTCTAACATTGGCTCCAATGGGGATGGTATCTCCTTGGAGATGCCAAGAACCGCATATCTCTGTAAGAGTTAGACAATGCCTTCATCCATTGGGCTATGGAGTCATTATTCCAACACAAAATTTTGACAATTTGACTAAAAACCAAAAACCACTTTGACCAAAACTGGCTCGAAACTAAAGGACTGATACAATCTACTTGACAAACTTCAAACCAACTAACCTCCATTTTCAGAATTATAGCCTTCACTACGGCCCCAGACTGAAGATGAGAAGTTAGTATACATGTGCAATAAAACAAAAGTAAAACGATATGTACAATGATGATGAAATGAGCAGAAAATACTCAGAAGTGGTATCGCTTTAGCAGCGGACCATTAATCAGCCCTCCAGGACGCTCATCTCCATTCAATTCTTTGAGAAGAAAAACGTTTTGGCCATGATACGTTGCAATCTTGTAAGGACCCTTCCATAATTTTTCAAATTTGCCGTGCTTTCCTTTGTCTTCATGTCGGGCATCCCACCTCAAAACTACCTCATCTAGCTGAAATGTGTTCGCTTTTGATTTCCGGTCATAAATCTTTTTGATGCGCTCCTGTAACTTGAAAGTGTTTTGAAATAGCTCCTCCCGTGTCTGCTATAAATGAACCATCTAGTTAATCCTTCTCTACATAGGATCTTCCTCACTACCGGCTTCCTGAAGCAATTTGACTACCGGGACAGCAAGCGAAGTAGGAAAACCCGTGTCTGTCCCATACACCAACTCGAAAGGAGACATGCCAATAGACTTTTTCTGACTCACCCTATCAGCCCATAGTGCATTTACTAAATTCTTGTGCCAGCCCTTTTTATTAATTTCCAACAATTTCTTAATGATATTAACCAAAGATTTATTAGATGACTCCGCCAATCCATTTCCCTGAGGATGGTATGCGGTTGAATGTCCCAAGCTAATATTGTACTTATAGAAAAACTCAACCATCCTTTTTGACTTGAATGCCGCTGCATTATCTGTGATTAACTTACTTGGACACCTAAAACGTGACAAAATATTGGTTTCAAGAAAAGAGATAATTACCGCATCTATGGCTTGTTGAGTAGGAATCGCTTCAATCCATTTTGTGAAGTAGTCTGTGGTTGTCAATATCCATCTATGTTGTTCTGACGATGTCGGATGGATTTCGCCAATGAAATCCAATCCCCACTGTTGAAAAGGTGCACTAATTTCAATTGATTTGAGAGGCAAAGGTTGTAGTTTCTGCTTCCCTTAAAAAATTTGGCATTCGTGACAATTCTTAATAGCCTTATATACATCTGAAAACAGTGAAGGCCAATAATAACCTACTCTTAGAATCTTATTCACTGTGGTTTTCCAAAACAGATGGCCTCCACAGTCTCCTCTATGAAAGTCTTCCACAACTCTTTTGGCTTCCTCCTCTACCAAACAATTCAGTAACATTCCACCAGGGTCTTTCCAAAACAATGCAGAATCTAATATGCAGAATTTTGCAGCTTTCAACTTCAATGTTCTACTCTTATTTCTAGACATTCCGGGAGGTGAAGATAAATTCTGAAGTACATATAAAATGTCAGCATACCAAGGGGAGGAAAGAAACATATCAGATACCTGAATTGATGAACTCTCCTCATCTTCATCGGACATGGCAGCAATCAAATTTATATCTAGAACTTGCAGATTCGTTTCAGCCATTAACTTGGCAAGTCCTTGTCCTTTGATTAGTTTGGTTGGTTTAATCTCCACATCATACTCTAACAACGTATAAATCCACTTACCCCGCCTGCCTTCTGGATCTGCCTGTACCAAAATATCTTTAACTGTTGCGTTAGGAACATAAGCTAGAATGTGGGAATGAAATATATACACACGGAAATCTTTCAAGGCCTTTACAAGCGCAAGTGCTTGTTTCTCAGTAATGTTGTATTTCAATGCTCCGTCTCTTATAATCCGACTGAAAAAGGCAATGGGCTTTTCAACTCCTTCTCTTTTCTGCATTAATATAGCTGCCAAAGTGTGCTCAGAAGCAAATGAGAACAAAATAAAATCTTGTGTATAGTCTGGGCTGATTAAAATAGGAGCTGAAGAAAGAGCTAACTTCACTAAATTGAATGATTTTATTGCCTCTTCAGTCCACTTTACCTGACTGTCCATTTTCAGCATGCTCGTGATTTCTCTAAGATGCTCCGCTAGATTTGGAATGAAGCGACGCAGAAAATTCAGTTTACCATTAAAGGACTGTATTTCTTTCTTGTTCCAGGGATGTTCAATTTGCTGAATGGATTCAACACGTGCAGGGTCAACACAGATGCCATCTTTCGATATAATGTGGCCAAGGAGCTTGCCCTCATCCATGGCAAAAAGACTCTTTTTCGGATTTAGCGAAATGCCATATTTTCTGCACTTTTGGAAGACAATTTTCAAATGGTAAAAATGTTCTTCATCAGAATTTGAAAACACAGTTAAATAATCAAGGTAAACAACTAAAAATACATCTTTCTCATTGGCGAAAGCCATGTCCATTGCACGCTGAAAGGTGGCTCCTGCATTCTTCAAACCAAATAACATTTTTGCATAATGAAACGTTCCCCAGGGAGTGGTAAACGCTGTCTTGTCACGATCATCTTCATGCACTAGAATTTGATTATATCCCGAATAGCCATCGAGTAGTGACATCCTTGATGCTCCAACTACTCGCTGCAATATGTGGTCCATTTTTGGCAGCGGATAATTGTCTTTTAATGAAACCTTATTCAAATTTCTAAAGTCAATACATGAACGAATCTCACCTATTTTCTTTCTCACGGGCACCAAATTTGATATCCAATCTGAAAATTGGATAGGCACAATGATTCCTAACTTATACAATCTGTTTACCTCTTTTTCAATCGATGGTAGCAACTTTGGATTGATTCTCCTCAACTTTTGACGAAAAGGCTTTTGATTTGATTTAATAGGAATAGTATGTTGAATGATATTTGTGTCATATGTTTTTAAATCTAAGTAATCCCATGCAAAAACATCAGAAAGTAAAGACAACAATTTCACATATTCTACCTTTACCTTTGGTGATAATGAATTTGATAATTTTACCATCTTGGGATTCTCAACTATCCCAATATTTACTTCTTCAACACCCTTTTCAGTTGGCCTCAATGTTGGTTTACGAGCTACATCATCTTGGTCGAAGAGTTCTTCCAAAGGGATCAATCCCTTAGGAATGACATTATCTTTAAGTTGCAGTACTTCCATCTGATTTATTTTTATATCATCACTACCATCATCATGTTCTGTGTCTATGGAGGTATCTTTGAACTTACCCTTATTCTGCAGAAATTGATTAATCTCCTCGTCATCCTAAAAGACTTGCCAACATCGTTGATTGTCTGGAACGGTGGGACGATGTTTCACATGAATCTCAAACTTGTTGTTGGAATTCATTGGAATTTTTAAGTTGTTTGTTGCCTTAGCAAGTCCATCAGCAACACCATTTTGTATGCGAGGCACACATGTCAAGGTATGATCAGAAAATAACTTCAAAATATCTAAGACTGCATTTCGGTAAGCTCTCATGCGAGGATGCTTGGCCTGAAACTCACCCTTAACCTGCTTTATCACCAACTTTGAATCACCATAGACTGCAATCTTTTTCGCTTTCAGCTTTCTAAGAATCTTAAGGCCAGCAATAGAGCTTCATATTCCGCTTCATTATTAGAACAATCAAATGCTAGCTTGTAGGAACACACTCTCACTTTGCTTGGAACCTTATCCGTAGCGGAAAATGGACTGCGAATCCAAACACCAATTCCAGCTCCATCACTACCTACTGTGCCATCAAAACCCATGGTCCAAAGACCATCTTCATCGTCCTCTAAATGCTGAAATTGCACCGGCTCTGTTTTTTCTGTTTGCTGCCCATTTTCTTTAGCTGATTTCTCCAGAATAGTTTGCTTTTCTCTTCTTTATTTTTGCAGAACTTCTCTAAAATTCTCAATGATTTCTGGTATATCTTCCGCCTGAACTAACTGACTATCTAGATCATTAAAACTATCAGCAAGCAACACAAATGACTCTAAATCACTATGTACATAATTTACAAGATGATTGATTGGCTTCTCTTTGTTGGTTATCATGTATTTCATCTTCTGCTCTCGATATAATTTTCTCATTTCACCAAAGAATGGAATTGTTGCGTAAGAGAAATCTAACTGTAGTGTACCTTTCAATTTCCCCCCCCAAGATCTCGAAAGGAGCATCTCGAATTGCGGAGGAATGTCCGCCACAACGACATCCATCAAGACATTCTTTGCTGGAATTTGGTCTAAGCTAACAACCAAATCTTTGATGAGCTCAATACATCTCACACGGCTGGAATCAAACGAATAAAAATCATGATATCTCCTTGTAATGTCTAGTCCTAGCTTTTCCATGATCGCCTTTGGCATCAAATTGTGTGAAGCACCCGAATCGAACATAGCATTGTGCAATACATATTCATGCAATCTCAAACTGATATAAAAGGGAGGAATATCACTATTAGGGGAATCACCATCTAATGCAGGTCTAGATATCAATTCTGGCTGATCATCTTCAACATTTACCGTGTCAAACATTGGATCAAAATTTAGAATTTTAGAGACTTGACCACAGTAGCTACTGTTCTTCATGATTTCTGTCAAAGGAATGGATATTTTTAATTTGGAAATTTCATTTTCCAAAATAAATGATGAAACTTTTTCAACTTCTTTAACCGGAACTTCCTTCTTATCCTTGATTATACTTGCCTGATTTGTCCTTTCTGCTGATGATATTTTACTCGTTGTGGGATCAATTGTCTCTTTTCCTTTCTTCTGTGGTATGGGTGAATCCATCTTCGGTGTTGTAGCTTATTTTATTTTCTGAATTGGATTTATGGGCACATCTCAGTTTCTCAATGAGTACTGCTTCTGTTGAGTAGACAAGGCATTCAAATATCCTCTTTGGTAATCATCTAAATCTGCATCATTTGCTAAGATAAAATCTTCATCTTGCTGGGCAGCTGGACTTTCTCCATAATATTCATCTTCAGTGATGTAAATGGGCAGATCGTCAGGAGTAAAGAAGTGATTTTGGTCCCCTACTACATCAACATCATCATCTGAATCGTGACTCACAAAATTCTCCAAAAGAGGAGTCTTAATCTGCTGCTGGGCTGCCGGCTCTTGTGTTCTTTGTTCACGCTGCTTAATTCTGAACTGTGGCTGTTGTTGGCCACAGTAATTAGGATTATGAATTTGCGTTTCTGATTTATCAAGGTTCATTCTTTTGAACATTTTTTCCATCTCACGAAGCCAAGGCAGTTCTGATGTAGACTCTTCCTTTATAGTCACTCTTTTCTCTGCTTTCAACCATGCTCTCTTATCATTCAGATTTGCCTCAACACTAACAAAAATATTTTGCATATCTTCTAAGGTAGGCAGATCTCTATCTCGTAGTGAATAAGCCATTTCCGAATCAAAACCATCCGAGAATTTAAGAAGAGCTGACTTTTTAGATGGTATTAAGTCATCTTGAATTGCATTATACACTACATTAAATCTGATAATATAATCCTAAACGGACTCACCAGGATTACGCTTGATGTTGGTATACTCTGAAGTAATTTGCAATAGATATTTTTTCATCTCCCACCGATCTAGAAACAAGGTTTGAAGTTCCTGTAATGTATTGATACTCCTTGCTTGTAAAGCTTTGAACCATTTACGAACCTCTCCTCCAAAAGTCTGGACAAACAATCTCATTGAAACATTTTCCGCATCAATTTCATGCAGGTCCAAAAAGTCTGTCATTTAGACAATATGCTGCTGAGCTGATATACTCTGTGGTGTGCCATCGAATATAGGAATCTTTCTCTAATAATCAGCAGGCATAGGATCCAAATTGGTCAGCAAAGCAAGGGGTGCAAATCTGGCAGCCATGGTTCTAGGTGGATTTATAGTCGGCCTTGGAGATGTTGGGGGAGTAGGCGCAACTGAGGTGTGAGGTGTATGAGGAGGTGTGTGCGGAGGAGATACAGTTTTAGGCACGGAAACAGTGGATGAGGGCTAATCGACTGCAAACTTCTGATCAGAAATAATAGGTTACACAGGTATGGTAGGAATGAAAGGCGGTTCAGTAGGATGTTTAGAGGTGGATGCCGTAATGGATGATCCAATGGTAGCAGATGCAGTTTCTAGAAAATCAATGATATTTGTAACCTCAATTATAGTTTGCAGCTGTCTTAAAATGAAATTCTCAATAGATTTGTTAGACTTTTCGATTTGAAGAGCGGCAGCAAAATCATGATCTGGAACTATAGAATCAAGAGCATTTTCAGACTTGGTTTTGAACAATGACAGTTCAAACTTATCATCAAAAGCAAGTTCTTCAAGATATTCAAAAATTGCAGGACATGAATGGGATTTAATCACGGGAGTCGCAGAGCTTTCTTGACGAAGGATTTTTCGAATCAAGTTTGGATTTTCGTAGACAGGGGGCGGATTAGGATCTGGATTAGCTCTTGTATGTCTTTTTGAAGCCAGTGTGTTTTGTCAAAAGATCGAAGGAATATAAGTAATTCAGCCTATCAAATTCTAGACTCAATCATCCAAAGGTCTAGAAGGAACAAGTTTGCTGGGGTGATTTGCAAATCAAGTGCTCACAAGCTAATCAGAGATTGACTGAAGCAGCATTTATCTACTTCCGCTTATGCATAGCAAAAGCGTTTCGAAAGCTACTTGGCGTGACTTCAGACTCCGTCTAAGACTCATGAAACAAACACATCAACAAGCAAACCATTGATATTTCTTCCCCAATATGGTCGCCACTATGTTAGCGCTCAAATCTACCTTAGGCTGAAATAAGGTAAAACTCAAGGCTACATCAAACCACGCTCAGCCTTGTAGCTAGCCCTACGAGGACAGGAGAGGGCTCTCTCCGAGTCAATCTCGGCAAAAGGTAATCAATGAGGCTCGAAATGATTAAATTGATAATTAATTTTAGGCTAGGTATGAAGTACAAGGATTTTGAAATTGATTTTTTGGAGTTTAGTTGAATTCAAGGGAAAGGCAATTTTGGGTGTGGGGATGAGGCACAGTTTTTGCAGAGTTCTACTTGGGGCAAGGTAGGCGATTGTCTTGATGCTTTTAAAGAGAATGAATGGCTAGATATGACTGGTGAGAAGTTGAGAGCAAGAAAATTTCAAGGATTCTCCATAAACAGATGAAAACATGGAAAATCAAACAAACTTAAAGGCAGAGCATAGCAAATTATGGATTCTACCTTAACACTTCATTTGTTAAATTGTATAAGATAAAAGAAGGAAATTGATACACATAAACAACTTACAAATACTGAAAGAAGCACACCATCAACACATAAAGCCACATGAATCCCAAACAGTGTTGCAAAACCCTGGTCTTTCCTTTGCCAAAAATGCAGATAAAATATGTACAATAGAGTGTCAAGCTTTTCCCAAGAGTCCAACGCTGAAAATGACTTAGAAAATATATAATATAGGCAATCCAACCCATTCCCTTGCCTCTAGGGGTCGGGCTCATCATCCTAGGAGCTGTTTCAACCAACTCTAAACAAAGCACTATAATTTAGGAAGTCAAAACAACTTGCCTCTATAAGGTAGGAAACTAATTCATTCATTAAATTTTCACTTTTTGGTGAATGAATATTCTAGAACAAGTAACTAAGTGTCAAAATGACATAATTTTTCATCAATTATATCAAGAGGATTGAAAAATCACATCACAAATCAAAACTAGTCAAACTGGCTGCATTTCCTGAGCTGAAAGATGAAAATTTGGCCAAAAAGCCCTCTGTGCCGCGTGCATTTCAACCTGCCTTTGGGGCACTTCCCGACATCCAAATCAAGCTCACAATAGCTAGTTAGAAACACCCTGGATGTCTGCTATCCATCCCAAGTGGAATTTTTCAATTTGGAGCTCATTTGCCCCCTTAAAATGTCCTTCTCTCGGAAGTACTTCCTGCTGGTGCAAAAGGTGGCAGAAAGGTGATTTTCATGGTGTTTTTGGGCCTTTTGATCACCTAGAACTTGATGAAATGCTTTGGCAATAGCTGAGCGTGCATAACTTATCATGAAAAATCCAAAAATGTAAAGTTTTCCTCCAGCAAGTGTCCCAATCTTAAGCGTGCGCGTCGACGAGCTACGCATTGAGCCAAAAAACCTGTTTTTAGGACAAAATTTTCAAAATGACAAAAATTTCTCCGAATTTGCTCAAATTTGGAGTGAAGACCCTCCATCATGTATTGTGCCCCTCCAATGAAGCCTCAGCCAAAATTTGGAGTGGATCAGGCTTTTTTCGCCGTTTTATTTCTTTGCTCAATCGCCTCTTTAGAATCTTCATTTTTGCTTTGCAAACATGCATACGAGCCCAATAATGAGTTTTCATATGACGAAGCATGTCTTTGTCTCTGTTTGCCTTTGCCAACAATTTCTCCAGATGAGTGTTCACACGGATGAGCATAGACTCTCGATCAATTGGTGTCATATCACATGGTCTCTTTCGGGCCAATTCTCGATCCTCACGGATTTGCCGCAGCTCATAAAGTGTATGTTCATCCTCTAGCTATTTGTTGCGCTGCTCCAAGTAGTTTATCACCCACTTGGCCATCTGCAATTTCTTTTGCAGTGATTCATTCTCAGCCCTTTGCTCCCGGATGATCTCCTTTAGCTCCGAGTTAGGAGAGATTTCATCAACATCAATGATAGTGAAATCCGTGTCCCGACCTCCTGAAGGACCCTCATCATGCATAGGCGTCTTTCCCCTGTCTTGGATCTGTACCTGTGCTAAAGAAGAAGGCGAGACCCCTTCCACATGATGTGGAGATAATACTCGTTGTGCTGATGGAGTCAACGAGACCCCTTCCACCTGGGGTGGAGATAGTACTCGTTGTGTAGATGCAAATAAGGCTCTGTGGCCTCGCTGGTATGTCACATATGGAGGAGCACTTATATGCTCAGTCTCAGGAATGTCTGGCTGGTGTGAAGGCGCTCCCTCATCATGAACTATCTCGGGAGGCGGTTGTAATGCTGAGAAGTAATCACGGGAGATGAAATCCTCCAAAGTAATGCCTTGTTGTGCCAACTGATGCATCACTATGATTTCGATCAATGCGTAATGATATATGCTCTTATGCTGATGTGCTGGGCTCTTCCTCTTTACCAAAGTCACCATCTTCTCTATGTTGCGACACATGAAGTACGGAATGTTCATCATACGTACCCTCGTGAAATGCATCAACAAACGGACATGGTACGCATAGAGACACGAGAATCTGCCCTCACAACTGAAATATCGAATGATGAGTTTCATCAATGGTGCAAACTCATCCCTCAGGAATCTGAAAGGAAAAATTGTGCTCAAGTGTCTCATATACCTGGGTTTGATGTATGGCTCATAGTAGAACCTGTCTAACAGCTAGCGTTTTCTCCGTTCCTCCCCTAAATTTGGTATCCCGGTGGCCAGAGCAATAGTATCTGGTGCCAAGGTGAAATTCACTCCGGCAAGGTTCACATGACCATCATGTAAATGTAGAACAAACAAACAGACTAGTTCCCGTTGATGCTGAGTTTGTGAGATCATCTCACAGTATTGGAAACATGATTGACGCCGAAAACAATCCATTGCAAGTGGGCAAGCCTGCAATTGAGCCAAAGAAGTAGGCTCCTCCCTCACATGCTGGCCACTTTTGCCACCTTTGTGATACCTCCGTGGCACATTTGGCACATTTACCTCCAGTGTAGAATCACTATCATACTCCTGCTCATAGACTAACTCGGTCTCTGACATGTCTTTGAAAACAAGATAGCTGGAATACATATGCTGATGTATAAACTGTGTGTACAATTGACTGTAAACTGTTCTTTGCTCTAAAAATGTTGTGACCAAGGGGACACAAATGCACAAGGGAATATTAGGAAAGGAAAAACATTAGGGAATTAGGGAATTTGGAAATAAAAATAAGGGAATTAGGGAAGGAAAGGAAATGAAAATCTTGGATTTTAGGGTTTTGGGATGTTAGGTAGGGATAATGTGTTTTTTAGTAGAGGTGCGGGACTAGGATTTGAGGGATTATAGTGTAGGATTAGTGAGGGAATTAATGGGGAAAAATAATGGTGAATTTGGGAATGGGAAACAAAGGGAAATGGGGAAAAAATCACATCCTTGGTTACACTCAGTTTTTGAACCCTACAACAATTTTTTGCATTCAAACCCTACAACATTTTTCATTGACAAAGGAGGGCTTTCCACTTGGATTTATAAGGAAAACATATCATGAACCCATTACATTAACCTTTGAAAAGTCAAGCACAAGTGATGGATATGAGCCTACTTGCAAATTTGTGCGGAGAGGAGGCGATTTGATGCCTTTCCAAGCAAATTTTGGGCTTAAAACCCAGTGCGTTGTGCACCTCACCCAACGCACTGCGCACCTCTGATGCGCCGCGCGCGTGTATTTTTACACTGCGTCTTTGTGCCCAGTGCACCGCGCGCCTAGTCTAGTGCGTTGTGCGCCCCTGAAACTGCTCCAACTTCCTCACAAACTTACAAATTCGCTTTGAAATGATGTTCTTCACTCTTGGCATGCAAAATGAGTTGAAAATGTAGTGAAATATCTTTATAAAGACTCCCTTTTGATTTTTGCTTGGTCCATAACCCATTTTGTAATGTTTTGTTGTTGACACTTTTTCAGGGTTAATAGACTTCTGACCTTTTTGGTTTCCACCTTAAATTTGGTTGAAATAATGATTTTCTTTGACAATTTTTTGCAGGGATAGCTGTGAGATGATCTGGCAAAGGAGACCAAGGCTGCGCTTGGACAATTCAAGAACTGAAATTTTTGAAATTTTTTTACAAAAATGAGATGACGACTTATCTTCAAAATAGAGTTTTGAAGAGAAGTCCTAATTTATCTGTATAATGATGAAAATTATTTGAGGTAACCATCTATTGAGGACATCCCTCTGGCCTACTGGTCTTCTTAGACTTTGCAAAACAAAATTGACTCAACCCTAAACCTAATGACCGAGAACTCTTGTCATGACCTAGAAATTTGAAACAGGACTGTAAATTATCTTTTAAGACTTGTTTTTATGAATAGACATGAACCAACAGTGCCAAGCACGAGGGGAATGAGTGACACAAACCATTCCATCAGAGTTATGGCATGCCTAACGAAATGCAACTGATCGAAACTGATGGGACACCTAAACATGAAATGCAAAAAAGAGCTTTGATCTCTGACGAAGGGATAACTAGACCGACTCTAACATTGGCTCCAATGGGGATGGTAGCTCCTTGGAGATGCCAAGAACCACAGATCGTTGTAAGAGCCAGAGAGTACCTTCATCCATTGGGCGATGGAGTCATTATTCCAACACAAAATTTTGACAATTGGACTGAAAAACCAAAAACCACTTTGACCAAAATAGACTCGAAACTAAAAAGATTGATACAATTGACTTGACCAACTTAAACCAACTAACCTCCATTTTCAAAATTATAGCCTTCACCGCGGACCCCAGACTGAAGATAAGAAGTTAGTGTACATGTGCAATAAAACAGAAGTAAAACGATATGTACAATGATGATGAAATAAGCAGAAAATACTCAGAAGTAGTATCTCTTTAACAGTCGACCATTAATTGGCCCTCCAGGACATTCATCTCCATTCATTTCTTTGAGAAGGAAAGCGTTTTGGCCACGATACACTGCAATCTTGTAAGGACCCTTCCATAAATTTTCAAATTTTCCGTGCTTTCCTTTGTCTTCATGTCGAGCATCCCACCTCAAAACTACCTCATCTAGCTTAAATGTGCCCGCTTTTGCCTTCCGGTCATAAATCTTTTTGATGCGCTCCTGCAACTTGCAAGTGTTTTGAAATACCTCCTCTCGTGTCTTCTGTAAATGGATCATCTGATTAATCCTTCTCTGCATAGGATCTTCCTCACTACCAGCTTCCTGAAGCAATTTGACTACCGGGACAACAAGCGAAGTAGGAAAAACCGTGTCTGTCCCGTACACCAGCTTGAAAGGAGACATGCCAATAGACTTTTTCTTACTCACCTTATCAGCCCATAGTGCATTTACTAATTTCTTGTGCCAGCCCTTTTTATTTATTTCCAGCAATTTCTTAATGATATTAACCAAATATTTATTAGATGACTCCGCCAATCCATTTCCCTGAGGATGGTATGCAGTTGAATGTCCCAAGCTAATGTTGTACTTATAGCAAAACTTGACCATCCTTTTTGACTTGAATGCCGCTGCATTATCTGTGATTAACTTACTTGGACATCCAAAACGTGACAAAATATTGGTTTCAAGAAAAGAGATAATTACCGCATCCGTAGCTTGTCGAGTAGGAATCGCTTCAATCCATTTTGTGAAGTAGTCGGTGGCTGTCAATATCCATCTATGTTGTCCTGATGATGCTGGATGGATTTCCCCGATGAAATCCAATCCCCACTACTGAAAAGGTGCACTAATTTCAATTGGTTTAAGAGGCAAAGGCTGTAGTTTCTGCTTCCCTTCAAAAATTTGGCATTCGTGACAATTTTTAACAGCCTTATGTACATCTGAAAACAATGAAGGCCAATAATACCCTGCCCTTAGAATCTTGTTCGTTGTGGTTTTCCAAAATAGATGGCCTCCACAGTCGCCTCTATGAAAGTCTTCAACAACTCTTTTAGCTTATTTCTCTACCAAACAATTCAATAACATTCCACCAGGGTCTTTCCAAAACAATGCTGAATCTAGTATGCAGAATTTTGCAGCTTTCAATTCCAATGTTCTACTCTTATTTCTAGGCATTCCAGGAGGTGAAGACAAATTCTAAAGTACATATAAAATGTCAGCATACCAAAGAGAGGAAAGAAACATCTCAGATACCTAAACTGATGAATTCTCCTCATCTTCATCGGACATGGCAGCAATCAAATTTATATCTAGAACTTGCAAATTCGCTTCAGCCATTAACTTGGCAAGTCCTTGTCCTTTGATTAGTTTGGTTGGTTTAATCTCCACATCATACTCTAACAACGCAGCAATCCACTTACCCCGCCTGCCTTATGGATCTGCCTGTACCAAAATATCTTTAACTGCTGCATTAGGAACATAGGCTAGAATGTGGGAATGCAATATATACACACGGAAATCTTTCAAGGCCTTTACAAGCCAAGTGCTTGCTTCTCAATAATGTTGTATTTCAATGCTACGTCTCTTATAATCCGACTGAAAAAAGCAATGGGCTTTTCAACTCCTTCTCTTTTCTGCATTAATACAGCTGCCAAAGTGTGCTCATAAGCAAATGAGAACAAAATAAAATCCTGCGTGTACTCTGAGCTGATTAAAATAGGAGCTGAAGAAAGAGCTAACTTCAATAAATTGAATGATTTTACTGCCTCTTCGGTCCACTTTACTTGACTTTCCTTTTTCAGCATGCTCGTGATTTCTCTAAGATGCTCAGCTAGATTTGGAATGAAGCGACGCAGAAAATTCAGTTTACCATTAAAGGACTGTATTTCTTTCTTGTAATGGGGCTGTTCAATTTGCTGAATGGCTTCAACACATGTAGGGTCAACACGGATGCCATCTTTAGATATGATGTGGCCAAGAAGCTTGCCCTCATCCATGGCAAAAAGACTCTTTTTCGGATTCAGCGAAATGCCATATTTTCTACACTTTTGGAAGACAATTTTCAAATGATACAAATGTTCTTCATCAGAATTTGAAAACACAGTTAAATCATCAAGACAAACAACTAAAAATACATCTTTCTCATTGGAGAAAGCCATGTCCATTGCACGCTGAAAGGTGGCTCCTGCATTCTTCAAACCAAAAGGCATTTTTTCATAATGAAATGTTCCCCATGGAGTGGTAAACGTTGTCTTGTCACGATCATCTTCATGCACTAGAATTTGATTATATCTCGAATAGCCGTCGAGTAGTGAAATCCTTGATGCTCCAACTACTCGCTACAATATGTGGTCCATTTTTGGCAGCAGATAATTGTCTTTTAATGAAACCTTATTCAACTTTCTGAAGTCAATACATAAATGGATCTCACCTGTTTTCTTTCTCACGGGCACCAAATTTGATATCCAATCTAAAAATCGGATAGGAAATGATTCCTGACTTATACAATCTATTTACCTCTTTTTCAATCAATGGTAGCAGCTTTGGATTGATTCTCCTCAACTTTTGACGAAAAGGATTCTGATTTGACTTAATGGGAATAGTATGCTGAATGATATTTGTGTCATATGTGTTTAAATCTGAGTAATCCCATGCAAAAACATCAGAAAATAAAGACAACAATTTCACATATTCTGCCTTTACCTTTGGTGATAATGACTTTGATAATTTTACCATCTTGGGATTCTTGGCTAGCCCAATATTTACTTCTTCAACACCCTTTTCAGTTGGCCTCAATGTTGGTTTACAAGCTACATCATCTTGGTCGAAGAGTTCTTCCAAAGGGATCAATCCCTTAGGAATGACATCATCTTTAAGTTGCAGTACTTCCATTTGATTTACTTGTATATCATCACTACCATCAACATGTTCTGTATCTATGGAGGTATCTTTGAACTTACCCTTATTCTGCTGAAACTGATTAATCTATTCGTCATCTTGAAAGACTTTCCAACATCGCTGATTGTCTGGAACGGTGGGACGGTGTTTCACATGAATCTCAAACTTGTTGTTGGAATTCATCATAATTTTTAAGTTGCTTGCTGCCTTAGCAAGTCCATCAGCAACACCATTTTGTATGCGAGGCACACATGTCAAGGTATGATCAGAAAATAACTTCAGAATATCTAAGACTGCATTTCGATAAGCTCTCATGCGAGGATGCTTGGCTTGAAACTCACCTTTAACCTGCTTTATCACCAACTCTGAATCACCATAGACTGCAATCTTTTTCGCTTTCAGCTTTCTAAGAATCTTAAGGCCAGTAATTAGAGCTTCATATTCCGCTTCATTATTAGAACAATCAAATGCTAGCTTGTAGGAACACACTCTCACTTTGCTTGGAACCTTATCCGTAGCGGAAAATGGACTGCAAATCCAAACACCGATTCTAGCTCCATCACTACCTACTACGCCATCAAAATCCATGGTCCAAAGACCATCTTCGTCATCCTCTAAATGCTGAAATCGTACCGGCTTTGATTTTTCTGTTTGCTGCCCATTTTCTTTAGTTGATTGCTCCAAGATAGTTTGCTTTTCTCTTCTTTCTTTTTGCAGAACTTCTCTAAAATTCTCAGTGATTTCTGGTATATCTTCTGCCTGAACTAACTGACTATCTAGATCATTAAAACTATCAGCAAGCAACACAAAGGACTCTAAATCTATATGTACATAATTTACAGGATGATTGATTGGCTTCTCTTTGTTGGTTATCATGTATTTCATCTTTTTCTTTCGATATAACTTTCTCATTTGACCAAAGTTTGGAATTGTTGCATAAGAGAAATCTAACTGTAGTGTACCTTTCAATTTTTCTCCCCAAGATTTCGAAAGGAGTATTCCAAATCGCGGAGGAATGTCCGCCACAACCACATCCATCAAGACATTCTTCACTGGAATTTGGTCTAAGCTAACAACCAAATCTTTGATGAGTCTGATACATCTCACACGGCTGGAATCAAATGAATACAAATCATGATATATCCTTGTAATGTCTAGTCCCAGCTTTTCCATGATCGCCTTTGGCATCAAATTGTGCGAAGCACCCGAATCGAACATAGCATTGTGCAAAATATATTCATGCAATCTCAAACTGATATAAAAGGGAGGAACATCACTGTCAGGGGACTCACCATCCAATGCCGGCCCAAATATCAATTCTGGCTGATCATTTTCAACGTTTAGGGTGTCAAACATTGGATCAAAATTTAGAATTTTAGAGACTTGACCAAGGTAGCTGTTGTTCTTCATGATTTTTGTCAAATGAATGGATATTTTTAATTTGGAAATTTAATTTTCCAAACTAAATGCTGAAACTTTTTCGACTTCTTTGATCACAACTTCCTTCTTATCCTTGATTATACTTGCCTAATTTGTCCTTTCTGTTGATGATACTTTGCTAGTTGTGGGATCAATTGTCTCATTTCATTTCTTCTGTGGTATGGGTGAATCCGTCTTTGGTGTTGTAGCTTCTTTTCTGAATTGGATTGATGGGCACATCTTGGTTTCACAATGAATACTGCTTCTGTTGAGTGGACAAGGCATTCAAATATCCTCTTTGGTAATCATCTAAATATGCATCATTTGCTAAGATAAAATCTTCATCTTGCTAGGCGCCTGAAATTTCTCCATACTCTTCATCTTCAGTGATGTAAATGGGCAGATCGTTGTGGAGTATCAAGGAAGGTATGTTTTGATGGTTATTTTGGTATCTTTTCATTAGAACTCAAAAGCCTTTTGCATTGGAAATTTAGATAATGATAAGGATTTATAACGAAACATGAGAGATTAATGAGAAACACTGACAATCGTCATTTCTATGTGCAGGAGGGAGGAAAAACGGAAGGTGGCCATTCCAAAGGTAAAGACAAGGATGAGCTAACTGTTGTCCCTTTGACGGGAGACCGGAAGCAAACCAGATCAAAACGGATCAACCCAGGAAAGGACGCGGAGATACCAGCACGAAGCAGAAAAGGAAAGAAGTGACACAGTATTAACGATTCTATGAATCCCTTAGGATCTTAGATCCTGAGGGATCGTTATTTTATCTATTTTCTGTATCTAGATATCTCCGCCATCTTCCTTATAAAAGGGATAGCACTCTTGGCTAGCCAGGAGGACGGTTTTTATGTAATTTCATTTAAGGAAGATTCGAACTATGATCTTTATGTTCTATTGAAGACTTGAGTTCCTGTAATTTTATTTCATGCCTTAATACAGACTTATTTACTCTTTTATCTTTGAGCCTGGATCTATCTTAAGCGGTGTACCCCTGGAGGCTACAGGCCCGGCCCTGGAGGACACTTACTCTTGTACCATTACGCGTGGTTTCTGTTTGGTTTGTTCATAGAGGTAATCTGGTAATCTGATGTGTTTTAAGAATCTTATATTACATGCTCTGTTATGTTTAACTCGTCTCATGTTCCTGAAGCTTTATATTGACGCTGTGTCATTTTACCAATCCTTTAAGTGTTGATTAATCTCTACAGGACACTGTCACTCCATTGCAGAGTTCATTATGATTGTGTTTAGCATTATAACAAGTTATCTTGAAAGGTCTGTTTTCACATGATTATTAAATGTTACTGTTCTTCATCTTGAGATGCAATCGTATGCGTTTATTTAGATCAATAACAGAAGTAGATTGAGTATGTTGTGTTTCTAAAGTTTTGATCGGTAGTGTTGTTCCATCATATGTGTACATCTTTTAGGACTGAAGGATTGATGTTTTGATTGGAGTGATTAAATAGAATTACATCTTGAGGAACTTGGTTACTGCTTATTTCAACTGCTGTTCCATTTCTGAATTGTTGTTCCATTTTAACTGCTGTTCCATTTATTTGTTGTTCCATCTCAATTGATGTTCCATTTCCAGATTGCTAATTTGTTGTTTCTTAAGGACAGTCTTAGGCTGTAGTGAGCCCCAGCATCAGCTATTTGGCTCCCAGACCTCTGATCTGCTTCCATCAGCTATGAAATGGATGGGTTATTGCTACCGAACCCTTGGCTGATGTGTTGTTCTATTTAATTGCTATTTCCTTTACTTGTTGTTTCATTTATATTCATTAAGGACAGTCTCAAGCTGTAGTGAGCCTCAGCATCTGCTATTTGGCTCCCAGACCTCTGATCTGTTCTCATCAGTTATGGAAAGGATGGGTTATTGTTACTAAACCTTTGGTTGATGCAATGCTTGGTTTGATTTGGTCTTTTGAAGTAGTTAAGTTGTAGACTCGCATTAATTTACTTTCGTAGATTTTAAACAGCTGTACTAAAAGCATTACTCTGGCAAGTGCTAAGCCTCTGACTGAGACACTCTTTGAAATAACCAGACGTTCCCGGATTGACATATTAATGTGAGGTAACTAGAGGTGAAAGAGACCCTTTTTATAGCTCTACATTTTGGCACCATTTCCAGGGAAAGAGTGTAGCCATTTGTCTTTTGCAGAGTAGTGTACGAACCTGCTAGGGAAGAATTCGGTTTTGAAAACAGAAGGTAAGAACCTACGTGCGGAGCAAGTAAAAGCCCTACTCCTTTGCCCGCTTTCCTGCAGATTTGTTGCTATCTGCTTAAAACCTAGTAGTTAAATTGAGTGCATGACTAAGCAGAAAAAGCCATAGAAAAATCCCGAACCGTTACCAAAGCCAGAAAAAGCTAAGGGGCTGGTGACCCTTGGTCGATCAACATTCATAGATGAAATCTATAAGAAAGCCGAATCTCAGCCTTCAGTAGGACCCAGGAAAGTTACTTCCAAATAGCCTACTAGTTCCCTTCAGGCCTCAGGTTCACCATCTGAAGCCTTTGCTGAGGTGCATAGTCAGACTGATGAACAGGACTTTAAAGAAATTGAAAATTCTATTCCAAAATGACTGCAAGAAGGGAATCTCAGTGATCTTTGTGAAGGAGAAGGGGAAACTGGGGAGCCAAGATCTCCTCCTACGATAACTTAGCCATTGAATAGTCCAGACAAGGGGAGCGCGGTAAAAATTATTATTGAAGACACCCTATTTCCTTAGACAGAAATCCCAGATAGAGGAAGTGCTATTAAAACTATTCCTGTTGAAAACATTCCTCCTCAACCTAGGAATACCCTCTTAGATATTCCAAAAGGTTATTGGCATATATTTTACCCAATGCCTCAAAATCCGCCAAACACCCAAACCTCTACATTACAATACCCCATAGTGGATTCCGCAGCAAATGCTCCTATGAAAGCAATCCCCCTTCAACACATTCCTACATTTCATGAACTTACATCAGAGGACCCGGATGCATTCTTATTCGAATTTGATGTACTATGCAGGGGATATGATTACACAACTGACCCCCAGAAACTAAAATTGTTCCCCTCCACTCTGAAAGGGGCTGCTTTAAGATGGTTTATGGGATTAGGTGGTGGAGTTATAAATAACTGGGAACAAATGAAAGAATCTTTTCTAAAGAAATATCAAGACTACTGTAGGTCTAGAGAACTAAAATATGAAATATTTCAGATGATAGCTAGACCGAATGAAACATTAGAAGAATATGTGGAACGTTTCCAGTATAATTTGCAAAAATCCCCTTATGCATCCCTGCCTTTGCCTGATAACATGTTGAAAACAGCATTAATAAGGGGCATGAAAGAAAAATGGATTGAAAGTTCATTAAATATTATGGGGAAAGGGGATATTTATCAGGAAAGTTTTGCTGACATAATTGATCTATGTATCAGGAGTTCGAGAAGCAGTACACAAATCAAACCAGCAGAACATGATCGATTTGCATGAGAGAACAAAATTTCATCAGAAGGAGTAACACGTGTGGAAATTGGAAATTTATTTGAAAATTTTAAAACTGATATACTAGGAACACTGACTACACAATTGGACGTTTTGTAGGCTAAACAGAAACAAATGGAGGCAGAACAGAATTTGGCAATCTTCTGCCCCAGGTGCAGGAAGGAGCATAGCCATAAGGAGTGCCAACTAGATACAATTCAGACATGCGCCATTTGTACAAGGGATCACTCTACAGAAAGTTGTCCCTCATTACCTGGACTGAAAGCGGTATATAAGGAAGCAGAAGAAGAACCGGTGGCAGTATATCTACTCAACCAGCGTCGTCAGTGGCAGGCACGACAAACTGGTATGTTTTCAGACCCAACTTCTTCTTTTCAGTATCCGCAGTACAATACTCAACAGTATAATACATGGCAAAGTCAGTTTCAACCCCCATTTCCAAACTGGTCATCACAGTCATACCCTTCTGCAAACCCATGGCTAAATCAGACAAGCCAATCTGGTTGGTCGAATCCTCCTTATCCCCCACCATACTAGAAAAACAACCCATGCCCACCACAATGGACTCCCCCACTTCAACAAGGTTCAGTCTGGCAGACTAACTGGCAGAGACCAACACAACAGCCAGTAGGAAATATTCCTTTCCCTCAACCTACACTGCCAGCTTTACAGCAAAACCCCCAATCTAATCTGAGACCCCAACTCCCAGCCCAGCCCAATCCCAATCCAAATAACAAACTGGTCCAAGCACTCCAAATTTTAGAAACACCAGAAGAAGGACCCGATCTGAGGGAGTGTAATGATCTTTAGCTAAGATTTGGGCATATTATCCAGACAGAGGGAAATAAAACAGTTCATATTGAAGATCAGTTACCTAGAGAAAATCTGTCATAAGAAGAGGAGGTAAATAGACAACAAACTCAGAATCAAGCAACTACATCCTCTCCCCCATTCCCAGAACATTTAGTCATACCTCGACCTATACAGCAACCTAATTTCGACATTCTGGGAGAATTACAAAACTTGTACATAAAAATTCCATTCCTTCAGGCCATTCAAGACATCCCGATATATGCTAAAAATATTAAGGAATTGTGCATAAAAATACCAAGAAGGAATGTAATAGATAATCCAAGAGTTCAAGTTTTCGGTACTTTATCTAACTTATTATCAAGAAAGAAAACACCTGTTAAGTATGAAGACCCAGGAAACCCAATAGTAATTGTTCAAATCTATGGCCAAACCTTAGCCAATGCCTTAGTTGATCTTGGAGCTGCAATCAATATATTGACAATTGCTACTTGCCAAAAGCTAGGTATTACCTTTGCAGAACTCACTTCAACTTTGTTAGAATTGGCTGATCGGTCTGTGGTTAAGCCGGAAGGCATACTGCATGATGTCATGGTCTCGATTGATTCCTGGGACTACCCAGCTAATTTTCTGATAATAAACCTTAAAAATCGACTAGATGGACATCCATTGATCTTAGGAAGACCTTGGCTCGCTACCGCTGATGCCTATATCGGCTGTCGGCAAGGGAACATGATCATAACCAAGGGGGCAGATATCAAGAATTTAGTACTATATCCCCTAGCATAGCCAAGCATCACAATAGTTAAAACTAATAGGCACCCTGTATCATATCTTACTGACAACATTAGATCTCCATTAACTATACAATAAGCGCTAGACTTCAAAGATCAAACAGAAGATGATGCCATCAACAACTTTATTAGTCAAACTGAACTCACATCTCGTACCTAGTGTCATATGATAAAAGCAGCATTTGATAACAAAGTAGAAGAGGAACCTCTGAAAGATGCACACGACCACACAATCCCTGTCACTTCAGTTGCACATAGTAAAATTGTGGAAATCGAACCTGGAAAGACCTTAAACATTAACGCCGACCTTACACCTGAACAAGAAACAAAACTCATCCATATTTTAACAAAATATAAAGATGCATTTGCATGGGATTACCATGATATGAAAGGAATTGATCCTCAATTGTGTACACGCCACATCTACATAGAAAATGATGCAAGACCTATTATACAGCCTCAGAGAAGACTAAATCCCCATCTAAAAGAAGTAGTAAAAGTTGAGCTCCAAAAAAATTTAGATGTTAACTTCATCTACCCTATCTCTGATAGTAAATGGGTCTCCCCGCTTGTGGTGGTACCAAAAAAGAATGGGAAGTGGAGAATCTGCATGGACTACAGAGAGCTAAATAAGGCAACGCAGAAAGATCACTTTCCTCTCCCATTCATCGATCAAGTACTGGACACTTTGGCTGGGAAGAAATTCTTTTCTTTTCTCGACGGCTTCAGTGGGTATAACCAAATACAGATTGCCCCTGAAGATCAAGACAAAACTACTTTTACTTGTCCTTAGGGAACATTCGCCTACTGAGTTTTAGCTTTTGGTTTATGTAATGCCCCTGCCACATTCCAAAGGGCTATCCTTAGCATTTTTGCAGATCTAATAAATGAAGGACTGGAAGTATATATGGATGACTTTACTCCATACGAAGATGAGTTTGATCCAGCATTGGAAACACTAGAAAAAGTCCTACAATGTTGCATAGCTACCAGGCTTTGTTTAAGCCATGAAAAATTCTACATGATGATGATAGAAGGACTTATTTTAGGACACTATATTTCAACAGCCGGCATTCAGATAGGCCCAACCAAAATCCAAATACTTTTTCTTATCCCTACTCCTACTAGTCAAACAGATGTACGTCGCTTTCTTGGATTCTCTGGTTATTACAGAAGATTTATAGAACATTATTCACGTATTGCTGCACCATTGTATGCACTAACTGGTAATATTGATTTCCTTTGGATAGAAAAATGTGAACGTGCTTTCAATGACCTAAAAAATCTCGTATCTACAGCCCTAGTCCTTCGAGGACCAAATTGGGATTTGCCATTCCAGATATCATCTGATGCCTCAAATACAGCCATTGGAGCGGTCCTTGGTCAGGAGGAGGATAGAAAACCATATGCAATTTATTACATTAGCAAAAATCTATCCCCTGCTGAATTAAATTATACTGTCACTGAAAAGGAATTTCTAGCTGTTATACATGCTATCAATAAATTCAGACATTACATCACTGGATATCCCGTTATCTTGTACACAGATCATTCTGCTATAAAATATTTAACAAATAAGCCTGTCACAAATGGCAGAATAACTAGATGGTTGATTTTATTGCAGGAGTTTGACATTACAATCAAGGATCGACCTGGGAAAGAGAACTCGATAGCTGATTTCCTCTCAAGAATGCCAAAACCAGTCGATGCAGCAGCAGTTGAAGATTAGTTTCCAGATGAGCATCTCTTTGTTGTTGCTGTTCAAACACCCTGGTATGCTGATGTAGGTAAGTTACCAAAGCATCTAACCTCTACTGAGTGGAAACAGATTGTCCAGCGAAGTACCAGATTTTCCTGGATTGGGGGCTATTTGTTTCACATAGGGGCAGACATGCAAATCAGGAGATGCGTTCGACAAGATGAAATTTTTAATATATTGAAAGCATGCCATGACCAACCATGTGGTGGACATTTTGCTGATCGCAAGACTGCACATAAATTATTACATACAGGCTATTATTGGCCCACAATTTTTAAAGATGCAAAAAAATTTGTCCAAGCATGTGACAGTTGCCAGAGAGCGAGACGCCCTAGTCACTCGAATGAGATGCCTTTGAAACCGCAGTTAGTCATTGACCCATTTGAGCGATGGGCCCTTGATTTCGTGGGACCAATCAACCCACCATCAAACCAAAAAACATACATTTTGGTGGCCGCAAAATATGTCACCAAGTGGGTTGAAGCAGAAGCCTTGCCCAGAGCTACAGAAGAATTTGTTATACAGTTCGTGCTGCATCTATTTGTGTGCTATGGCCTCCCTAGAGAGATAATCACAGATGGAGGGCCACAGTTTGCTGGGAACAAAATAGCGGCAACACTCAACAATTATCATGTTCAGCATAAAATGACCACCCCATATCACCCACAGGCAAATGGGCAAGTAGAAAGCAGCAACAAGATAATAGAAACGATTCTAACAAAAACAGTTGCATCACATAGACGCGATTGGGCTGCCAGACTACCAGAAGCATTGTGGGCTTATAGAACAACATGGAGAAACACCACTGGTCACTCACCTTACCAGCTAATGTTCTGAAATCAACCTATCTTTCCTATAGAATTTGAAATCCAGACATTACGAACAACACAAGAAGTTGGTTTAGACTTAACCGAGGCACAAACTAATCGATTGCAATAGATTAATGAGCTGGATGAAATTAGGCTCTTTGCACTTCAATACACTGCCCTGATACTACAACAGAGAGCTAAATGGTATGATGCTCTCATTAAAAACAGAGTGTTCCATGAAGGAGACTGGGCTCTTTTATATGACTCTAGATTTCAGGACTTCCCCGGGAAACTCCAGACTCGTTGGCTGGGACCATACAAAATTCAGAAAGTACATGACAATAGTACCCTCACACTGATTACTATTGATGGTTCTGGGTATACCTTTAAGGCAAACGGCCATCGAGTCCGTCTTTATCGCAAACCACTTACTCGGGAGTCCTTCTGCCAACAACTACGCCAAGATTCAGATATGGAGATCTTACAGGAGGAAGACAAGTCTCCTCCACCTGTAACTCACTAAGAAGCTTACTTTTCTTTACAATTTGTATATAACTGCTTGAATTATTTTTGTACATATTTTTGCAGCATGTTTTGATTTTGCTGCTCCTTTTTCAAAACGAACAACACTTGTGATTTTTACTGTTCCTTTTTCAAAAGGAGCAACACTTGTGATTTTTGTTGTTTCTTTTCCAAAAGGAACAACACTTTTGATTTTTGTTGTTCCTTTTTCAAAAGAAACAACACTTTTGATTTTTGTTGTACCTTTTCCAAAAGGAACATCACTTTTGATTTTTGTTGTTCCTTTTCCAAAAAGAAACAGCACTTGTGATTTTTTCTGTTCCTTTTCCAAAAGGAACAACACTTTTGATTTTTTTTGTTCCTTTTCCAAAAGGGACAGCACTTTGGATTTTTGTTGTTCCTTTTCTAAAAGGAACAGCACTTGAGTATTTTTGCTGTTCCTTTTTCAAAAAGAACAACACTTGTGTGTTTTTGCTGTCTCCGAAAGGAACAACACTGTTTGATTTCTGTCGATCTTTTTCCAAAGGAACGACACTTGTTTGATTTTGCTGTTCCTTTTCAAAAAAAAAGGAACAACACCGTTGATTTCCACTGTTCCTTTCTCCAAACAAACAACTGTTGTTGTGCCCTTCCTTGAAAAAAGCATTACTCATATGATTTAGAACAACTTGTTCCTTCTTAAGGATGCTTAGTACTAATGTTCTTTCGATTCTCTTGGAATACAGCTATCCACTTATGTGATGGAAACAAAAACACAGTATGCCGAAATCAGTAAATCATAAATCGCTATCTTTATAAGTAACTGCCCTGAATTGGCAAAAGGACGCAGGGAAAATATATGCTTATTTATCACCTTTTGTTGCCATTGTTCTACTAACTCTGTTCTGATTGGTTATCTCTATCATGCTGATTCCTTTTTACCTACTTTGATTATCATTCGGCAATAAGATCAAAGGGTCTAACCTTCCTATTGGGATATCAAGACTTCTTCCACCATTCCTACTCTTAAGGAGTGTTGAACCACCCTTTGTGTATAAACAGGAAAGGCTCTCTATTAAAAGCAAGAAAAAAGAAGGAAGCAAAATAGGGTTTCTAAAGATTGTCAAATTGCAGGATAGGGAGTCTCATTACGAGCTGGCCTACCATGATCATCAGGATGGAAGCGAAGCGGCATTCCCACTAGGGTCACCACACTTGGGAAATGGTCCAAAAGGTATATCAAAATAAATAACCCTTGGAATAGGAGATCTCACCACGAGCCGACCTGCCCACTATTCGCTTCTTCCTCGTGAATGGCATTATGACTAACTGGTTACCAAGCCTGCGTAGTGGCCTACAGTTTGACATTATATAACACTTCCTGGCATACACAAAGGACTATGGTTCCCAGGGTGAATAAACAACTCTTGCCAGGTTATGGACAAACTGTCGGCAGCGAGCTCTGTTAATGGTATTGAAGTCGTAACTTTTACACCAATAGGTAAGGAGATTATATCCTCTTGTTTCTTATAACATGATAATTAATTATATAATTACCCAACCATATAGCGCATGACTATCTATTATCGCCAATCATTACGGAGTTAGTGACAGTGACTGCATGAGACTCGCTATTTATGGAAAATGTCTTATCCCCGAACTTCCATCAACTCACCGCAGTCCCTTACGTATTAAAAGCAATCTAACTTTCTACATCGATTTCAGTAATACGTTGTTTTTGCGGACATGGCATATTTTCATAAGTTGTTCCATAAAGGCCTTGCGGCAGAACAGACGCTGCTCCTTTATTTGACGGATGGGATAGCCTATCACATTGTGGGGGGGGAGGTAACCTCATCATTCCCCAGAGCACGTGTCAGTCCGTTATTCGAGAAAATTTTGTACTCGAGCACAGCACGGCTCAATGGTATGATCATTTGCCATTTTTTGTTTTCTTCTGCATGAGTTATTTTTCAAAGCTATTTCCATTGCATACGTCGTTGCATTTGAATTTGAACAAGGAATACGCCACCAGCTTCTCTGCATTTCAACGAACAGTTGTTGTTCCTTTGAGAATTTGCAGTGAAGCTATGGGAGGAAGGTTAGTCCGCCGAGAACCGCAAACATTAACTGTTTCAGCTGCAGCCCGAAGAATCTTGAAGAGAGCAGGATGGTTGACCTATCTCAACCGCCTGAAGGAGTCTAATGAAACTTTAGCGAAAGAATTTTTACAGAACCTACAGGAAGAATACTCCACAGTAAGAGGAAGGCGAATAGCAGTCACTGACGACATAATAGCAAGAGTCACAGGACTACCGGCCACGGGACCAGTATTGACAATAAAGAAGGAAAGGCTGCAGAAGATTCTGGAAATATTTCAAGACGAGGGCCAGAGTTTGATAGTCCGAGGGAAGGGGGTGCTACCAGCAACGCTAGGAGAGCCATGGGCGGAATTGGCGAAAATCATCCAGAGCTACATTACTTGCGAGGGCAGAAAAGACGTGGTAAGACCACGACATCTTAAACTCCTAGTGTCTTAAAACAAAAATGTTCTGTGAATTTACTTGCATTGTTAAATTCACTATTGCATGATGTGACATGAAGTATGAAAAAGGCATAGCACGTAGAATCTGTGGTTAGCCACCACGGATTAATTCGCTTGATAGTAAATCATAGTCTCACCCAGCAGCAGAGCAGCTGGGAAGAACTAATTGCTATTATCAATAAAGGGACGGCCACATCTGGATGCCCAAAAAAACGAAAACGAGTTGATAGCACACCCCAACATTCAGAGAAACGAAAGCAGGACGCTTGCACAGAAGTGCAAGCTGAAAAATAAGCTGAAAAACAACCTGAAAAACGACTCGAAAATCGGAAGCATGACACTGGTACATCTGAACAACCAGAAAAACGTAGAAAGTCGGCGAGGCTCGCAGGGTTACAAGCAGAGCTGGAGAAACCCCAGGAAGGCACGAGCCAAGCAATAGAGATCGAAGATGAGCAGTCTGCAGAAACATAGACAGAGGAAGAAAGCAACGAGGATATAGAGCAGTCTGCAGGGATAGAGACAGAGGAAGAAAACAGCGAGAAAACAGAGCAGTCTGCAGAAACAGAGACAGAAGAAGAAGACGTCTAAGGGGAAGAATAGT
>APFE031438761.1:29021-51108 GCA_000404065.3 Pinus taeda | reverse complement strand
ATGAAATTTTCTATGGAAGGAAAGGAAGTTGTATTAAGGGGTATTGTAGGGAAACCAGGAAAGATAATAAGCTCTAATGGTATGACAAAGCTTCTAAAGAAAGAACGAAAAGGTGTAATTGCACAATTATGTTCGCTAGATGTTTCCACACGGGAATCATCTATTTCTCCAGATCTCCAAATAGGCTTGGACAGTCATTCGAAGGTATTTGAGACTCCCAAAGGTCTCCCACCTATTCATGATCATGATCATGCTATTCATCTGATTCCAGGAAGTGTTCCTCCAAACGTCAGGCCGTACAGATATCCCTATGCCCAAAAGAGTGAAATTGAACGTATGGTTATAGAAATGCTAAAGGCTAGTATAATTCAACCTAGTCAAAGTTCTTTCTCTGCTCTAGTAGTATTGGTGCATAAGAAGGATGGATCATGGTGCATGTGTCCGGATTATAGGGAGCTCAACAAGCTCACTATTAAAGATAAGTTTCCCATTCCTCTCATTGATGAATTGCATGGATCAATTTACTTCACCAAGTTGAATCTTTGTTCAGAATATCATCAAATCAGAATGAACACTGAAGATATTCCAAAAACAACATTTAGAATTCATGAGGGTCATTATGAATTTTTGGTCATGCCTTTTGGCCTTACCAATGCACCTTCTACATTTTAAGGTTTGATGAATTCCATTTTCAAACCCTTCCTTAGAAAATTTGTGTTAGTATCTTTGATGATATACTAATCTACAGCAAGTCTTGGAAGGATCATTTTGAACGTGTTGATAGGGTGCTACAACTATTGGAGGAGAATCAATTATATGCAAAAAGATCCAAATGTTTCTTTGGAGTACAAGAGGTGGAATATCTTGGTCATATTGTATCTCATGAAGGAGTTAAGGTAGACCCTAGAAAAATTAAATCCATTAAGTAATGGAAAATCCCCACATCCATAAAGCATCTGCAAGGATTTCTGGGGTTGACAGGGTATTATCGCAAGTTTGTTAAGAATTATGGGAGAATAGCAGCACCTCTAACAACATTATTGAAGAAAGATGCATTTTCATGGACTCCGGAAGCAACAAAGGCCTTTGAACATCTTAAAGAGGCAATGTGCCAAGCACCGGTCTTAGTTACACCGGACTTCACAAAAACCTTTATTGTGGAATGTGATGCTTCAGGAAATGGAATTGGTGTTGTTCTAATGCAAGATGAAAGACCCATTGCTTTTGAAAGTCGTCCAATCAAGGGAAAGTTATTACACAAAGCTATTTATGATAAGGAAATGTTGGCAATACTACATGCACTTAAGAAATGGCGACCCTACCTAATGGGAAGACACTTCAAGGTAAAAACAGATCATGATAGCCTTAAATATTTTTTAGAACAAAGATAATCCTCTGAAGAGCAACAAAAGTGGGTCACAAAGATGTTGGGTTATGACTTTGAAATCATCTACAAAAAAGGGAAGCAAAATGTGGTGGCAGATGCACCTTCAAGAAAGGATGAGGATGTGGAAGCATTGTTCTGTGCCATTTCTATTATCCAACCAGATTGGATAAACGAAGCAAGGGAGGAGTGGAAGAATGATGAAGAAGTGTGGGCACTTATTCAAAAATTACAACAAGATTCCATTACATCTGATACATTTAGCTGGCAAAATGATTCGGTATGGTACAAAGATCGCTTATACCTCTGTAAGAATTTGCAACTCAAACAAAAGATTCTTATGGAATTTCACTCTTCTCCCTTAAGAGGGCACTCAGGATTTTTAAAACCTTACCACAGGGTTAAGAAGGAATTTTTTTGGGATAGCCTTAAATCGGATATTCAAAATTTTGTGGCGGAATGTTTGGTTTGCCAACAAAATAAAGTTGAAACAATTAAGACCCCAGGTCTATTACAACCTTTATCCATTCCAAGCCAACGTCGGGAGAAGGTTTCAATGGATTTTATCACAGGTTTACCCAAATCTGAGGGAAGAAGTGTCATCATGGTGGTAGTTGACAGACTTACCAAGTATGCACACTTTTGTGCATTATCACATCCATTTAAAGCCAGTACAGTTTCTATTGTATTTATGGAAACAATTCAAAAGCTACGTGGAAATCCAAAGATTATTGTAAGTGATAGAGATCCCATTTTCACTGGAAATTTTTGAACAGAATTATTTTGTTGTCTTGGTACTCAGTTAGCTCATAGCTCATCTTATCATCCTCAATCTGATGGGCAAACTGAGATAGTAAACAAATGTTTGGAAGGATATCTTCGTTGCTTTGTATCTGATAAACAGACACAATGGGTCAAATGGTTGCCTCTGGCTGAATGGTGGTATAACACTTTCTTCCATACAGCAACAAAAATGACCCCATTTATGGCACTTTATGCATATCAGCCACCATCCAGCACATCATATTTAAGAGAAAATTCTAAGGTTCAAGCAGTGGAACATCACATCGAACATCAACAACCAGTCCTCCAACTCTTAAAGGATAACCTCGTGTTGGCACAGAATAGAATGAAACAACAGGCAGATCAACATCGCAACGAAAGAAGTTTTGATGTAGGTAATTGGGTATTCCTATGGCTACAACCATATAAACAAATGTCTCTCAAGCAAGCTAAGAAGGATAATAAATTATCACCAAAGCATTATGGTTCGTACAAGGTTTTGCAAAAGATTGGTACTATGGCATACAAATTGGAGCTTCCTACAGCATCTCGAGTGCACCCAGTTTTTCATGTTTCATGTTTAAAGAAGGTTATAGGCGACAAGCTCCCAGTTCAAAAAATATTGCCAGAACTTGATGAGGAAGGAAAAAATATATTAGAACTAGAAGCAGTCATAGAAACAAGAACTCGACAGCTACGAAATTGATCAATTTCAGAGTATCTAATCAAGTGAAAGAACTTATCTGCTGAAGATTCCACATGGGAGGATGAGAATTTTATACAGAAGCATCCAGAACTATTGAAGCGTTGAGGACAACAATTTTTTTGAAGGAGAGGGGCATGTTAGGTCCCTATAATACTAGTGATTACCCTATTACTATTGTAGTTGTATCCCTTATTAATATTGTTGTGACCATATTGTCCCCATATTTTTATTACTCTGCCCCATAGAATCCCTCTATTGTTATTTTTGTGGCTTCATATTATTATTGTTAGGTTGGTTGGGTTATATTTTGACTCCTTAGACTCCTATATATAGAAAGGAGGTTTTTTCATTTGAATCATCCAAGAATTCTTCATTTGTGTAATGTAAACGAGGTTGCCCCCTCGAAGAGGCGAAATTCTAAGGCATTGATTTCTCTTTTCTATCTTTTTGTGAGTTGGCTTCATAACAATTCAGGTGGATAGTGGTGGCCACCCACCAATTCCACTTGTAACCCCACCATTGCTTCTTTCAGTTTTTCAGTTTCCTTAATTATAGCACAATTTACTATTTTTAGCAGTTTTTCGGTTCCTAAACTTCCGGAGCCGTTTTGAGGCCCTAAACGACGTTTTTTGGGAAATATGTATTCGCTCCACTTTCTTCACCTTCCAAGGTGAATTATTCGACCAAAAATCTAGCATGGGTATGGGGTCTCCTCTATTCTCTATAGTAGCCAACCTATTTATGGAGAAAGATGAAAAGAAATCTCTTGACACTTTCTTGTTAACGCCAAAATTCTAGATTAGCTTCTTTGATGAAATTAGTATCAATTGGTTGCACGAGGTGATCTAGGTGGATATTGGTGGCCACCCACCAATTCCACTTGGACCCCCACCATTGCTTCTTTCAGTTTTTCAGTTTCCTTAATTATAGCATAGTTTACTATTTTTAACAGTTTTTTGAGACCTAATCTTCTAGAGCCGTTTTGAGGCCCTAAACGACATTTTTTGGGAAATATGTATTCGCTCCCCTTTCTCAACCTTCCAAGATGAATTACTCGAACAAACATATGGAGTAGGTATGGGGTCTCCCCCATCCCCTATAGTAGCCAACCTATTTATGGTGAAATTTGAAAAGAAAGCTCTTGACACTTTCATGTTAATGCCAAAATTCTAGATTAGCTGCTTTGAAAAAATTAGTGCCAATTGGCTGCACGAGGTGATCCAAGTGGATATTGGTGGCCACTAACGAATTCCACTTGGACCCCCAACATTGCTTCTTTCAGTTTTTCAGTTTCCTTAATTATAGCACAGTTTACTATTTTTAGCAGTTTTTCGGGTCCTATACTTCCGGAGTTGTTTTGAGGCCCTAAACGGCATTTTTGGGGAAATATGTATTCGCTCCCATTTCTTCACCTTCCAAGATGAATTCTTCAAGCAAAAACCTGTAGTAGGTATGGGGTCTCCTCTATCCCCTATAGTAGCCAACCTATTTATGGAGAAATTTGAAAAAAAAAGCTCTTGACACTTTCTTGTTAAGGCCAAAATTCTACATTAGTTTCTTTAATGAAATTACTGCCAATTCGCCACACGAGGTGATCCACGTGGATATTGGTGACCACCCGCCAATTCCACTTGTACCACCACCTTTTCTTCTTTTAGTTTTTCAATTTTTTAATTATAACATCGTTTACTATTTTTAGTAGTTTTTCGAGTCCTAAACATCCAGAGCCGTTTTGAGACCCTAAACGACGTTTTTTGGGAAATATGAATTTGCTCCACTTTCTTCACCTTCCAAGTTGAATTATTTGAGCAAACATCTAGAGTAGGTATGGGGTCTCCTCTATCCCTTATAGTAGCCAACCTATTTATAGAGAAATTTGAAAAGAAAGCTCTTGACACTTTCCTGTTAACGCCAAAATTCTATATTAGCTTATTTGATGAAATTTGTACCAATTGGCTGCACAAGTTGATCCAAGTGGATATTGCTAGTCACTCGCCAATTCCACTTTGACTCCCACCATTACTTCTTTCAGTTTTTCATTTTCCTTAATTATAGCATAGTTTACTATTTTTAGCAGTTTTTTGGGTCCTAAACTTCCGAAGTCGTTTTGAGGCCCTAAACGATGTTTTTTGGGAAATATGTATTCGCTCCACTTTCTTCACCTTCTAAGGTGAATTCTTCGAGCAAACATCTGGAGTAAGTATTGATTCTCCTCTATCCCCTACAGTAGCCAACCTATTTATAGAGAAATTTGAAAAGAAAGCTCTTGACACTTTCTTGTTAACTCAAAAATTCTAGATTAGCTTCATTGATGAAATTAGTGCCAATTGGCCACACGAGGTGATCCAGGTAGATATTGGTGGCCTCCCACCAATTCGACTTTGACCCCCACCATTACTTCTTTTAGTTTTTCAGATTCCTTAAATATAGCACAGTTTACTATTTTTAGCAATTTTTCGGGTCCTAAACTTCCGGAGCCGTTTTGAGACCCTAAATGATATTTTTGGGGAAATATGTATTTGTTCCACTTTCTTCACCTTCCAAGGTGAATTTTTCAAGCAAACATCTGGATTAGTGATGGGGTCTCCTCTATCCCCTATAGTAGCCAACCTATTTATGGAGAAATTTGAAAAGAAAGCCCTTGACAATTTCTTGTTAACGCCCAAATTCTAGATTAGCTTCTTTAATGAAATTAGTGTCAATTGGCCACACGATGTGATCACGGTGGATATTGGTGGCCACTGGCCAATTCCACATGGACCCCCACCATTGATTTTTTTATTTTTCTTAATTATACCACAGTTTACTATTTTTAGCAGTTTTTCAGGTCTTAAACTTCTAGAGTCATTTTGAGCCCTAAACAAAGTTTCTTTGGAAATATGTATTCGCTCCTCTTTGTTCACCTTTCAAGGTGAATTCTTCAAGAAAACATCTGGATTTGGTATGGGGTCTCCTCTATCGCCTATAGTAGCCAACCTATTTATGGAGAAATTTGAAAAGAAAGCGCTTGACACTTTCCTGTTAACGCCAAAATTCTAGGTTAGCTTCATTGATGAAATTAGTGCCAATTGGCTGCACGAGGTGGTCTAGGTTGATATTGGTGGCCAACTGGCAATTCCACTTGGACCATCACCATTGCTTCTTTCAGTTTTTTAGTTTTCTTAATTATAGCACAGTTTACTATTTTTAGTAGTTTTTCGGGTCCTAAACTTCCGAGTCGTTTTGAGGCCCTAAACGACGTTTTTTGGGAAATATGTATTCATTCCACTTTCTTTACCTTCCATAGTGAATTCTTCAGGCAAACATCTAGAGTAGGTATGGGGCCTCCTCTATCCACTACAGTAACCAACCTATTTATGGAGAAATTTGAAAAGAAAGCTTTTGACACTTTCTTGTTAACACCAAAATTCTAGATTAGCTTCCTTGATGAAATTAGTGCCAATTGACGGCACGAGGTGATCCATTTGGATATTGGTGACCACTAGCCAATTCCACTTGGACCCACATCATTGTTTCTTTTAGTTTTTCAATTTCCTTAATTATAGCACAGTTTACTATTTTTAACAATTTTTCGGGTCCTAAATTTCCGGAGCCGTTTTGAGTTCGTGAACGACGTTTTTTGGAAAATATGTATTCAATCCACTTTCTTCAGCTTCCAAGGTGAATTCTTCTAGCAAACATCTAGAGTAGGTATGGGGTCTCCTTTATACCATATAGTAGCCAACCTATTCATGGAGAAATTTGAAAAGAAAGCTCTTGACACTTTCTTGTTAACACTAAAATTCTAGATTATCTTCTTTGATGAAATTAGTGTCAATTGGACACACGAGGTGATCCAGCTGGATATTGGTGGCCACCCGCCAATTCCATTTGGACCCCCACCATTGCTTTTTTCAGTTTTTTAGTTTCCTTAATTATAGCGCAGTTTACTATTTTTAGGAGTTTTTCGGGTCCTAAACTTCTGAAGCCGTTTTCAAGCCCTGTGATGAGCCCCAAAAATGGGTAACTTATTGGGCTAATTTTTCCTATTATTCTTGATTAATCCACCATATTCATAGTTTATGCATGCTTTTGAGTATATTTATGTTAATTGAATAAATGAGAATAGTCACTTGACCAGGAAGTCTAATACGTGCTTATTGCAGATTTTTGGACAACTTTTGGACCAAGGTCAAGCATTTATGAGCTAGTTGATAGCCAAATACGAGGGAACAAGTCTAAGGATTTGTAGGAAGGGTGTCTCCTGCACTAAATGGCCCCTTTCTCGGGTTCTCCACCATCAGCTCGGAGTTCAACAGGCCACCAAAGATGATTCCCAAGGGCATCCAAGCAGCATTTGTAAAGTGGCTGATTACTTGCAGTTTGAGCAGCCAAGCCCCTTGAGTTAAGGAGGGATGTTGGAGGTCCTCGTAGTGCATAAGAAGGAAAGCTTCTAGCCTTTGTAGTTTACTTTTTGAACATTTTGTATTTCACACTTTAGTGTTGCTCTGTTTTTCAATTCATTTTAGAGATTTTGTTGTAAATATTTTTGTGACATGGTTATTTTCTGAGTAATGGAGATCAGTTTCATTTTGCATCATCTTTGAGCTTTTTCTTAGGAGCCTATAGCTCGTGGGGTTGGGCCCAACCCAAGTGCCAGGACCTCCTCTATGTACTATTATATGTTTTTGCCATATTCATAGAATAATTTCTGCTAGTATATTAAAAACTTGCTTGGTTATTTAGGTCATTTTTGACGATTGAAATAACTTTTCATGTTTCAGGTTGATTTGATAGGTTGGTAACAGAAAAGATCTTCGAAAAAGGCCACCAAGCAACCTTTGATCTCACCTCTCCCTCCTTGGGACCATGAGTTGAGACCAAGGTGTCATTGCTGCCACAAAAACATTGTTTTTGCTTCTTCATGCAATTGCTAGTGTTAGATTCTTAGTTGCAAAAGTTGGTACCAGTTGTAATTACATGCTTAGATCCATTCTTGCTTAGTTTTCATAGTTATCTTACATTATTTTCTACCAATAAATTTCTCTTCATCATGGTTGCTGGTTTCTAGGCCAAATTAAATCAAAATAGCTAGATCTTTGGTTTGCATAGTCTTTGTTTGGTGAGTTTTGGAAAATAGTGTGTAGAACACCTGTAATACCTTCTTGCCTATCCTTCCTCTATCATACAACCTAATCCAACCCCTAATCCAAGATTTCTTTCCTTCATTTGCACATTTTCCCACTTTTCCTTAATTTCTAAATTCTTGTGCATCATTGCTCCCTCCATCCTTGAACAAATCCAATCACCTTAATCACTCCTCAGCTTCATTCACCAGGCCCTAGACCTCTTCACACCCTCATCCAACCTCCATCTCCACTTTTCCACCTTTCTTCCACCATCAACCCTCCAAAATCCCCTTTCAAAACATCCTGTAGAACATACTGTAGAACCCCTGCAGACTTCCTGTAGAAGTTCATGAGAGCAATTTTTCTAGATCTGAACACTGTGAAACTCTTTCGAAGGGTGCTAGGGACCCCTTAGGCCCTCTTCTCACCTTCCCAACCTCCTGCAAACACCCACCCCGTTTCCTTTCGCCAATCAACCTCTGCACAGTCAAAAACATTTAAAGCACTTGCATAATAATTCTGCGAGATTACTCAAAAATGAAAAAAGATGTTTTCTCCATATTTTACTGTAGAAGTAGCTTAGTCACATGCATTTTACCTTTCTAAATGTCAATGGCATCCATTTCCACCACTTTCACCTCTTTTCTTGCACCAGTAGGGCTAGTCGGTAAAAACTAGGGTTTGCTAGGGTTTGCATTTCTTTTCAGATTTCAGCCTCTTTCTGCAACTAGACTAGCCTCCTTTGAGTTAGCTTTCATCCATCACAGTTAAAAGCTTATTGTACGAACTCATAGAATTTGGCTTAAGCTCCTAGTGGACTTGTGCTAGCTGATCAAGTGACAACCTGCAGCAAGATCTAGTGTTTGTGCATATAGCACCGTCGCTTCCAAGTTTGTTATGAACAACCGGGTTGATAAAAGTAAAGAAGGGAGTCCCAGGAGTTATAGCATTATTGCCACAATACTAGAGCCCACCATATTTTTGGTGCCATTTCTAGGGAAGTGTCAGAGTATTTGTGATTGTTGCTTTTCTTTTATTTTCTACTGCAACCTTCTACTAAGTAGTTTATTTCAGCAAGAGTAAAGTAGTTGTTTCATTTCCATTCTGCAATTTCATTTCTGCAAAAGCAGATTAGACATTTTATGCTTTCATTTAATTTTAGCAAACCTAGATTAGATATTTCCTGCTTTCATAGATTAGCATTTCAATTCCGCAATTTCAATTATGCAAGCGTAGCTTAGCATTTCATTTCTACAATTTCATTTCAGTAGCATAGTCCTTTCCTGCTTTCATTTTAATTCTGCATTTTCATTTCAACAAGATAAATTTTAGTTAGTTGCAGTTCAATCAATTTTAGTTTTGTAGGTGCAAGCAGAAAAACACCAAAAATCAGCCAAAAATATTCCCTTTCATGCCTCGTAGGAATAGAGACAATACAGGAAAATTCTTACCCAGCACCCCCACTACATCACTGGGTCACCCTTCTCTCTTCTTTAGTGGCAGTGATCCAGAAGAACCTATAGGTGAACCTCCAAAGATATACGAAGATCCTATAACAGAATAAGAGCAAGAGAATATTCCTCTTGAGACCATGGCTAAACACAGAAATGGTATAGGAGATGAGGAGAGAATAGAAGGTGCCTTTCCCATCTGAGAGACCAATGGGGACACGAAAATGAAAAACATAAGTCCCTCAGCCTTATCTCACTTCCATGGATTGACCATTGAAGACCCTGATACCTTCTTGTTTAAGTTTGTTGTCCTTTGTCGAACTTATGACTATGCAAAAGACGAGCAAAAGTTGAAACTCTTTCCCTCTACCCTCAAGGATGCAGCCCTATGCTGGTTCATGGGGTTACCTGGAAACAGTATCACAACTTGGGCTCAAATGCAGCAAGCCTTTAACAACAAATACTGGGACTACTATAGGTCAAAGGAAACGAAGGGAGAAATCTTTCGGATAACCATGGGAAGTGATGAATCTTTAGAAGACTATGAAGAAAGGTTCCAACTTAGTTATAAAAGGGCCAAGTGCACACTTAACCCTAAATATTTGAAGCTGGTTCTGCTCTGAGGAGTCCTTGAAGACCTTCTAGATACCCTCCATTTTCTAGCTAGCGGAGACATCTACTAACTACCTTATGATGACATAAAGACTGTGTTTAGAAACCACTCTAGGAAAGCCCAAAAAAGAGGTAGGGGGAATCCACTTTCAACCAGTGCCACCTTCTCTAAACATGAGTTTACAAATCAGATGGAAGACCTTAAAAGTGAGGTGAGACAGACCATTTCCACGCAACTGGATACTTTTTGAATCCAACAGAAGAAAGAGGAAGCTGAGAGGGCTTTGGCCATCTTTTGTCCTAGATGTACAAGGAAGCATCCTAAGAACAAGTGTCCATTTCACTCAGTAGAGGTATGTTTCGTTTGTGAGGAAGACCACCCGACAAACCAGTTCCCAACCTTACCTAGACTTAAAGCCATGTACCAAGGGGCTGAGGGAGCCACTGAACCACTCTACTTCCTCAACAAAAGGAGGCCGCATGGATCCAGACCTTACCAGTAGGGGATGCAAGGGACAACCCAAACTTATTACAACCCCAACCAATTCGCTCATATACCTTCTTGCGGTCCCCCTGCTCATCCTTCCTGGTTCGCACCTCCTCCTTGGTATTATCCATCTCAATACCATACTCAACCTGCTGCTCATTTGTTTCACTCTCATGTTCAGCCACAACCTCAATGGAATGCACCTCAGCCGGGGTGGAGGCCCCAATACAACTCTCCTCCCGCTATTTTTCCTCCACCACCTGCTCATCCATAACCATTACCTCCTACTCCTCCAAGACAACCCTAGATGCCTACTCAACCGAACCCAAACTCTAATAACAAACAGGCCTAGCAGGTATATACTGAACGAACAACATGCCCTACCTACATTGTGGAGATTCAGGAGATCAACCTGCGATCTGCGAAGGTCCTTCCAGATCGCCAACCTCCTCCTCTGGTAGATGAGGAAGAGAAATAGGAAAGTGAACCCAAAGCCATTCCACCCTTTCCTGAGAGACTAACGGTAACCATGTAACCAAACCCAAAGGAGACTAAAATTCTGGGAGAACTTAAACAGTTGTGTGTGGAAATACCACTTCTCCAGGCCTTAAAAGATGTACCAATCTATAACAAATTGGTCAAGGAGAAGTGTTTCAGGCACCCAGGTAGGCACAAGAGAGATGCCCCAACTATAAATGTCATAGGACAACTGTTCGATCTAATGTTGGGACAAGTAATTTGTCCAAAATATTTGGACCCTGGGAGTCCTGTAGTTGATGTCCACATCAATGGCATCATAATCCCCCACACCCTGATTGATCTAGGGGCTGCCATTAATGTCATGACCAAGGACACTATGCTCAAACTTAACCTTCAGAGTTCCCTAAGAAAGACCTCGACAGTACTGCAGTTAGCAGACCGCTCCACCGTGACTCCTGAAGGGATTGCGGAGGATGTCATGGTCTCTGTTGATTCTTGGGAATACCCTGCAGAATTCTTAGTCCTTTAACCAAAGGCAAAACTCACTGGATACCCCCTCATTTTGGGAAGGCCTTAGTTAGCTACTGCAGATGCTTACACCAATTGTCGAGCTGGGAGCATCACCATCAAGAATGGGCTTATGTCCAAACAGCTAGTCCTATATCCTTCTACCCAACCTCTTCTAGAACATGACTTACCTCTCTAGTTGGAGGAGGAAGATGAGGATGAAGTCTACTCCACACCAATGTGCACAGTGGAAGCCACACGGAGAGGTCCTTAAACCGAGGATGACCTGATTGAGAATTTGATTCAAAATCTGCCTCCTAGTGTGCTGCCATTAGAGGACTTGGTGGAAGGTACCCAAACCAGTGCTGTAGTGGACCTCTAGGTAGCTAATCCGACCTCTCCCAAAGTTAAGAATGTGTAATTTGGCCCTGAAAGAACCTTGAAGATCAGCTCATCCCTATCCCCTTCTCAAGAGAAGGGGCTGTGTAGCCTACTGAACTGCCATTTGGATGATTTCGCTTGGAGTTATAAGGAGATGAAATGAGTCCACCCTTTGGTTTGTACCCATCACATTTACATTAAAGATGATTGTAAATTGGTTAGGCAGCCTTAGAGGAGAATGAATCCAGCCCTTAAGTATATTGTTAAAGAGGAATTGCAAAAGTTGTTGGATGTAGGATTCATCTACCCCATCTCTGACAGCGAATGGGTTTCTCCTCTGGTGTTTGTGCCCAAGAAAAATGGGAAGTGGAGAATCTATGTAGATTATCGAGAACTTAACAAAGCCACCAAGAAGGACCATTTCCCTTTGCCTTTGATAGATCAAGTGTTAGATGGGCTGGTAGGGAAGAAGTTCTTTTCTTTCCTAGATGGGTTCAGCGGGTATAATCAGATCCAAATAAGCCCGGAAGACCAAGGTAAGACCACTTTCACTTGTCCATGTGGTACCTTTGCCTACTGGGTCCTTCCCTTTGGGCTATGCAATGCTCCTGCCACTTTCCAGAGAGTAGTACTGAGCATATTTGCTGAGCTGGTTCATGATTCAGTGGAAATCTATATGGATGACTTTACTCCTTACGGTTCCAACTTCCAAGAAGCATTGATTAACCTGGGAAAAGTTTTAACCAAGTGTATTGAAATGAACCTGTCCCTCAGTCCTGAAAAATGTGAATTCCTGATCACTGAAGGGACCATGCTAGGTCATACAATTTCTCAGCAAGGATTACAGGTGGTTCCTAATAAAATTGCTATCATACAAAAGGTTCTGCCTCCTCAAAAGGTAAGAGATGTTCGGAGTTATCTAGGCTTAGCAGGATATTATAGAAGATTCATTAAAGATTTCAGTAAGCTAGCCTCGCCATTGTTTGGTATTTTGTGGAAAGATGTTGAGTTTATATGGGTTGACAACTGTCAAGAGGCTCTGGATGAGTTGAAAGATAAGCTGGTAACTACCCCAATCTTGAGAGGTCCAAACTGGGCCCTACCTTTCCACATCCACACCGATGCCTTGAACAAAGCCATAGGGGCAGCCTTAGGACAAGTTGAAGAGAAGCTACCATATGCCATATACTTTGTCAGCAAAAACCTGTCCAAGGCAGAATTAAACTATACTGTGATCGAAAAAGAGCTCCTAGCTGTAGTCCATTCCCTAAACAAGTTCAGACACTACATCATTGGTTATCAAACATTCGTACACACTGATCATGCTACGATTAGGTATTTGATGAATAAACCTGATGTAAATGCTCGTGTCATTAGATGGTTACTGTTGTTGTTGATTTTCCACCTAGATTAGATTTTCTTGCAAGTGAAGAAGAGACGATAGATGATCAAATGCCAGATGAACACCTGTTTGCTATTTCAGTGTTCTCTCCATGGTTTGTTGATATAGCAAATTACTTGGTTTTAGCACAGTTCCCTCCACACCTATCCTCAAAAGAGAAGAGAAAAATCGTGAGGAAAAGTACCCCATTCACTTGGATTGGGGGCAACCTGTTTAAACATGGCCCAGATCAGATCTTGAGGTATTGTGTCAGGGAGGAGGAATTTTTTGACATCCTCCAAACCTGTCATGATGAACTGTGTGGAGGTCACTTTGCAGCAAAAAGGACCACCTTCAAAATTATACAGGCATACTACTATTGGCCCACTCTTCATCAAGATGTCAGCAGATACACTAGCCAATGTGACCGGTGTCAAAGGATGGGGAAACCGACTTCGAGGGATGAAATGCCCCTCCAACCTCAAGTGACTTTCGAGCCATTTAAGAAGTGGGGCATGGACTTTGTGGGTCTTATCAATCCTCCTTCAAAGAAAAAGTCTTACATCATTGTGTGCATGGGCTACCTCATAAAGTGGGCAGAGACAAAAGCAATGAAAGCAGCGACAAAAGAAAAAGTGGATGAGTTTTTGAGGGAAAATATCTTCTACAAGTTTGGCTACCTAAGAGAATTAGTCACAGATCAAGGAAGTCAGTTCACCTCTAACCTGATTGAAGACCCACTTGCTCATCACAAGATCAAGCACAGAACCTCCACCCCTTATCATCTGCAAGCAAATGGGCAAGTGGAAGTCACTAATAGGGCTTTGGAAGAGATTTTGACTAAAGTGGTGAGCAGCAGCAAAAATGATTAGGCAGATTGCTTGGTTGAGGCCACATGGGCTTACAACACCACTTGGAAAACTACAACAGGTTTCACACCTTATGATCTGGTCTACGAGAAGAAGGCTTTTTTGTTTATAGAATTTTAGTACAACACATTGAGATTGGCAGCTTAGCTGGACCTTGACCTTAGCCATGCACAACATGAAAGATTACTATAGTTGAATGGATTGGATGAACAGAGAATGTAGGCCCTCCTCCACTCAGAAGTGGTCCAACTCCAGAGAAAGATATGGCATGACCGGCATCTTGACGAAAAGCAATTTTAGCCAGGAGATTGGGCGTTGTTATATGACTTGCGATACAAAGATTTCAAAGGGAAGCTGAGGACAAGGTGGCTGGTGTTAGGCTCCTATACCAATAGGTGTCATTTTTCATGATTAACATTGATGAGCTCTAATATGTTCATACCTTTGGCTGGTTGCAAAGGTTTTCCATATTCCCAAGAAATCAAAAAAGTTAAAAAATGAAAAGAGGGTATGCCCTAAAAGAAAAATCAAAGGGCAAGAAGAATCAAATGGTCAAGAAAATGAAAGAAATGAACCCCAAACAAAGGACCATGAAAGTGTGCAAGTCCAAAATGCCACTACTACTCTATTTTTGCAAAGATATAATGATGTGCAGCTTGTTGATCTATGCCACCATTGTTGAATGGCCAAATAGCTCAATCTTGGCTAGCTCATGTTTGAATTTACTTGTTTTTAGAGATAGAGAATAAGACCTGTCCAAACTGTTCAATCCTGGTAGGTAAATAGATAGGTAGAGAAGCAAAGGAGCTCATTTGTTAAATCTGTGCCCTTGGATGTTATAAGGGTAGATTTAGATAGGATTGCAATGAAAAGAAAATAAGATTGAAAGGGCCTACTAGTTCAAGTGCACCCATAGAAAAAGAAGAAAAAACGTTAGGTACAGTAGGCTGGGTAGGCAGTTTTGATATTGCAGAAGCATGCTCATGGTTAATTTTGTTTCTCAAAGATGTTCATCTCATTGTTATCATAAGTACCATGGCAGCTCTTTGGTTACAAATCAAGTGAGGCATGACTAACTTCCCTTCACACTTCTCCCAAAATCATTTACTAACCCCCCCAAGGATATTGATATCTATTCAATACTCCCAAATCACCCCACCTCATTTCATGAAAAGGCCTAAGTAAAACCACATTCTTACCAAAGGCAAGAAGCCACATTTCTTGTGTGAAACTTTTTCTCCTAAGCCTGAGTTGTTCAACTTTATAACTTAGCACCTGTTCTTTTCATATTCATATTAACCAATAACTTTATTATATAACTCCCTATGCTTATTCTCCCTTTCCCATATTTTATTAATATATTCAATCCCCAAAATTTTATTATATCCCGCCCCGGTTTAGTTATAAACCATATCATTATATAATTGGGGATTCAAGGTTTATCTGAAACCTTGGAAATAACCCTTCGTGCCCAACCCCAGGATTAATTAACAGTTGGTTAATTAATAACGTAATATAAAAACCCTACAAACCAATGATAAATGACCCCGATACATTATAAGTTTAAAATATATTGTATGGGTCCCATGCCATAAACCTCTATCACCTCCAACGAGCGCCAACCGTCTGATCAACACTCTTCCATCGGACGGCTCCAGATCATATCGCACCCCATCCCGTTGCTATATTTTAACTCCCGAGGAGTTGACGGTATTACCGTCGTACCAGGGACATGCGATGCATTCCCGCCATGCTCACTACCTCTCCGCCCCAAACCACTCTCGCCCATAAGCGGTGCAGGCCGATACCGCTTACCACCCTCTCGCTGACCCCGCCCGCTGACACCATCGCCACGTCACCACTACATCAGCATCTGTACCCCTGCGTCACAACAAAACATCACATCCTGATGACGTCATCCAACCAAAAAGCGCCAAAAGCCCCGCAAAGCCAATTTTTGTTAAAAATCGTGAAATTTTCGTTTTTATCCATTTTTACTACAGATCTGTTTGCATGTGAAAGTACATCCAGTTCACTACTTAAAGCTTACAGTCTGCCACCCAGCCAACAATGTTCAACATCCTTCTCTCCAGCTCGTCCTCCAACCTGAAAAGTACACAGTTCACCTTTAAAGTCAAGTATTTACCTGAATTCTCTTCCCGAACCCTGTAAATTTTAGTTTTCCTCTATAAATTTTGCCCAAGGAGCCAAGATCAAGTTAAATTCAACCTGCTGCCTTCATACAAATATACCCAAAACTGCTCTTTTGCCTGTTTTCCCACAGGAACTTAACATCCAGTTAAAAACATAGTAAACAAACATGAAAGCCCCTGTGGCCCTCAATGTTGCGCCCCTCAATGCACCTTACAAAGACCTGGAGTGGTTTCCCTTGGCTAACAGAAATTTTCAAATTAACGACTTAACTAGTGAGAAAAACCACCTCCAGGCATTTTGTGAAATTAGAAACAGTTACCAAAGTAACTCTGATCTCTATGGAATATGGGAATCCAACCTACCCATGTACTATCTCCCCTCAGTCAATGTTTTCCCCAATATTATCCGCCTATGCTGTGCCAATTATGAACCTACCCAGAGAGCAGTTAAGACTCCATCTGGAACTGTCCTCTTTTATATAACTCTTGAGTCCATCAATGAGATGTTACACTTCAAACCCACTCAGCCTCTAGCTTCTCTTTCTATGGGATTATTGCTTGAGCAGGGCCCTAAACTACCAAATTCAGAGACAACCCGTATTGCTCAAACGTTTATGAGACCATAGTGCCAACCCAAAATCCCACCTCCCTATGTGCATGTATGGTTCAATGAAGATGGAAGATTCATTATTGATATGATATCCTATGTCCTGGGATTTAAGGCAAGTGAATATGTTGATGGGATCACCTTAGTTTTGTTGTCATGTTTACTCTAGGGTAGCCCCCTGCTATCAAATATGACTATGCTACTTTCATTGCCAACAAGATCCATGACCAATTCATGAGTCTAGACAGAGAAGGAGTCTTCAAGTACACATCTTATATATATCATCTATTTCTGTATTATCAAACAGACAATTTTCAGTCTCCCATCAAAAAATTGGATTCTAAAGGAGAGAGGAGGTCTGTGATCTTTTGGACGTTAGCCTTCCACAATGTCTGTGACTCCCCTTATACCTACTGTGAATTCATTGAATTGTTTATACATCTAGTCTCCTCTCTATTGATGAGAGCTCCTCCTCCTAGACTCTCTGGTGATATGCAGAATATTTTACAGCTCTCCAAAAAATATAGAATAGGTGACTAGTACTTCTACCAGAATCACAGCAAAATTAGAATGTATGGTTGTGAATTGCGCCCTTATAAGCTGCCCAAATATGTGCCTATGAGACTATTTGCACTGGAGTATTTCAGGCAACTTATCAATGTAGATTTAACTCACTTTTGCAGTGCAAAGAAAAAGGCCCAGTTAAGAATAAGAAACCAATTAGGCCTTTTTATCATTAACAAGAGGGAATTATGGGAAGATCTTGATAGGATATTGGGGGAAGAGCTTAAATTGAAGAAAAGTTTTTGGTGGGTACCATATGACCCAAATGGCTTTATAAGTGATAGAAAAGTAAAAAACAGGCTATCAGCCTATAAACATTCTAAGATCCCTGCAATAGAGCAATTTATTAATCAGGATGAGTGGGTAGAGGGCACATTAATAGAAGAACTCACTCTGCAAGAAGTGATGGAACAAGCTATGAAAGATCTTGAAAAGACCCTTGACCTGGACTCTTTTGGGCAGGTATCTTTCAAGCTACCTCAGCAAACCAGAGTTGACACATCTGCTGCTGGAACTTCTTAGCAGCCTACACAAGAAAGCACTACACTAGCTACAGGGACATCAAAGGGCAAGGAAGTAGCAGGCACGAAGCAGTAAGCAATGACTGATCAGCAAGGGCAAATTCCTTCGGTCCAGACCAAAGCACCAGAGATGCCAGTGTTACAGACTCCTCTAAATGAGGAGAAGGGCAAGAAAAGAGATAGGGAAGAAGGCACATCTATGAGTGGACCAGCAGAGCAACCAGGGGCCAAAAGGCAAAGAATAAACGACTTATCAGAAGATGAATTTATTGAGGAAACCACAGGCAGTATAAGGGGGGAAAGATGGTTAGCCAAGAGACATCCCCAGTGATAGAAGCATCCACCACCTCTCACAGGCAGGACCTAGAAAGGCAGCATAGTGTGAAAGTTTCATCTACTTGGTCATAGAGCAAGCAAGGTGCTGATATCAAAAGAACATTCACGGAGATAAAGGCCCAGAATGACCCACTGAGGCTACAGCTTTATAATCAGATTTTCAAGATGGCCCCCAGCAACCAACAAATTTTAATGTCTGCATATGAAATTAAAGAAGGTAAAATGATCTTGAGCCAATTTAAGCCTAAAGTGAAAAAGCCACAATCAGCAGCTGACTACATCAAAACAAATTTGGATGTCCTTGCCAAAGACATTCATCCTATGGACCAGATTGAGCTGCATAAACAAACTGGAGAGATGGTCTACTCCACACTGGCAGATAAAGCTATGTTGGCTCACCAATTGCAGAACTCATTGAACAACACCTCTGCTCAAATGGATTTGGAGAAGGCTTCCTCTCTAGCCAAGGACAACAAGATCAAATCCTTGGAAGATATTATTATTGAACTGGGACATGATCCCAAAGATGCCAAAGGCATAAAGGCATTGATGAAGAAGAAGGAAGAGGACATTTCTACCCTCAGGAAACAATTAAAGCTACCTTCTACTATGCATCCACAAACCACAGAAGTTGTACAACAGAAGTCAGAGGAGGACATGATGGACCATCTTATGAGAATGAATGAAACATTAAGTGAGACGGAGTAGGCATTAGAGAAAGAATTACAAGAAAAGTAGGGAGAGTCGACCTCCCAGCTACCTGAAGTAGCTCCAACAGTCACAACTGCCCCTCCTATAGTTATAATAGTAGTTCCTCCCACTGTCCTGACATCAATAGTAGAAATCACCACAGGTACCCCAGCAACAACAACAACACTAGGCAGTAATACAACTATGACTACAGAGAAATTAATAAAAGCCATGGAGGATTTGAAACTCCAAGTATCTGAGCTGAAGCAGGTAAAATAAAAATTGGCAAAAGTAGAGAAAAGTTATGATAAATCCAAGATGAATGTGGTAGAGAAAACAAGGGAGATCAAAGTGTTGGAGAACAAGGAGAGCCTTAGAAAAGGATCTCTCTCTGGATAAGCCTCTGGTAGAAATCAGAGGACTTTTGTGGACCAGCATCACTCAATCCCTTAGTGATATCTGGAGGTCTATTCAAACCATTTATGAACAAATTGATTTGATAAGAGTGGCCCAAGTGGAAATTTAGAAAACAAGAGCATTATTGGGACAGATGCCTGAGCAAGCTAACAGGCTAATACATTTTTTGAATACCAAGACCAATGAAGAACTGGAAGCACTAGATATAAGAGATAGAACAGGTACCATTATGGACATCAAGAGAGTTCTAACCATGAGAACTCTAATGCAAAACTTGGACAGAAGATGCCAGGACATGCAGGTAGAGGTTGATTCCTTCACAGGAAAATTTACAGTCCTGCATCAAAAAGGTTTGCCATGTCCTTTGGGAAGTAATGATCGCTTGATGAAGCACAAGGACTATGTTCATAAATTAAATACATATGTTACTAATTAAGCTAATGCATCTTTAACCACTTCAAGAGAGAAGGCACTGTCATCTGGCCAGTCCCTTTATGACAGCCTAAAAAATCTATTCTACATAGAGCATGAGGTAAAACATTTGTTCACCATTCCACCTAATTTCTTCGAGTACACAAAAACTGAAGAAACTCTGAGGAAGCTACAAAGACATAAATTAGCAGGACCAGAATGGTGGCAAAGCATGTTAGAGATCCTGTAAATTATATTTGGTCAATGCAAAATGTTGGACCATTTACTATAATCCAGAGAGAAGGAATGAATCATATTCACGTCATTTAAAGCACATCATATCAAAGTTAAAGAAAATCCAGCAAAGGCAGAACAACCAGCACTGAGGATCAGTAGAAGACAGATGGGAACCGACTTGCAGCACCTACCTCCAGTACATCTCATAAAGACGGATCAACCAACGCAACATGAATTTATTGCATCTATTTATCGTCTCCCTGTTTTCGAGACTACCTATCTATTTCTATGTAAAAGAAGCATTAATTGTTAGCAGATATTATTTCTATTAGATATTTTGTATGATATCTTGACATTTCTGTATAAATACCCCCCCAGACAAAGTATTTGGGGTTGGTTGGTTGCTGGTGAATGTTCGTAATTTTGACTGTAATACTAAACCATTTTGGAAATAACAAAAGTTGTTGGAGCCATTTTTGTCGAGCTCATTGGACAAAGAATTGATGCTAAGGACCATGTTTCAAAATTCTTGAATCGTTTTGTGGATCAGTAAGTCCTTCTAACTTGTGTTTTACAGTTTCTATGTTTATTATATCATCTATGTTTCATGATCTAAATAATAGAGAAAAAGAATAACTCAGAATTTGCTTGTTTGCACTCTGTGTTCAGTCTCTGTTATTATTAATGTTTTTCTTCAGAATTAGCATAAACAGTGAATTCTTAGTTGCTCCTGTTTCCCCTGGTTCTTTCATCTTGAATATTAGCTAAGGAATTCTTAATTGCTCCTTAGCAGTAATCATTCATTTTCCCTCTCTCAACATGATGAAGAATTCTTAATTACTCTTCACCCATTGACTCCATTCTATCTGATTCAAGCCTATAAATTGTTCCATATTCGAGTACCTTGCTCTGTGATAAATCCTCTGGTAAGAAACCTAACCCAGGAAGCTATCCTCTTTGACTCCATCATGCCCATTGGACTGAATTTCAGTTTTACCTCACTGTTGCTATTGGTTCCCCTTCCTCCAACCAAACTCAAACCAAACCTTGTACTTCATAATAGCCTAGTATACCTCAAAACAAAGCTAATTATAAAGGGAGAGCCCTTCTTGGAACAGATTGGTTAGCATCTGTGTCCAAAGATTGGTCTGTGGTTACCTCGGCCGTATTCCCTTTCCTACAACTTTGGGGAACAACTTGAGTGATAACATCATTGGCGACTCCACTGGGGATCGAAATAATTGTTTGTTACTGCTGTTTATTTTTAAGAGCTACAGATGGAGCCTGAAGTTAGCCAGGTAGCCTTTGAAACTGCTTTTTCTATGCAATTGCAGGAATAAATAAAAGCTGCTTCAGTCTATCTCTAGTCTAGTTTTAGGCTTTGAACAGTTGTCTCAAATACTTGATCAGTCCCTTGTTTCAATAGATCTTCAGGAAAATTCAAAACTCCCATATTTTAAACTCCGTAGAAAGATACTGTCAAAAGTTGTATCCTTCAAATATTTCAAGAAAAGCCAAAAAAATATATTTAGAAGCCTGGCTCCAAAGAAGAAGAGTCTGTTACCACGTCAAATCTAGACCAAATCCCTCCACCCGTGTTTTCAAATCCTAAATCTGATGTCCCAACCCTTAGAAAACCAACAAAACCTAAGCCAATCTAAGCCTGCCTCCTAGAAAGCACCAAAGTCCTTTATGCCATTAATTGCCTTCTTTCACCATCAGCACTTCAAACCATCTTTTCCACTTCCCCATCCACAACACATATTTCAACTGGTATCCCTGCTCTTCTGGCTGTTACACTTATCTATGCAAATATGGAAAACCGATATGCTCCCCTGCAATTACCTGCAAATCCAAGGGCTATGCCTCAAGATTATCAAGGAAAAATCACTTATTTTGATGGTATTGGCACTTACACAGCTCAACAACACACCAAGAAAATGATGGATTATTTTGAAAACTATGAGATTGATGATGATGATGTAAGAATGAAAGTCTTTGT
>APFE031438761.1:0-15527 GCA_000404065.3 Pinus taeda | reverse complement strand
ACCGTTCATCGGATTGACTTCATTCCACCACCAGAAGTTGCGGCTTTCAGAGGAGGTTCAGATGAACCTACAACGCAGTTCCAAAGAGGAGATCTTCTAGGCCTCGCAAGTCAATATTTACTTCTGCAGTTGTAGCTTCAAATTCAGCAGCTTCCGGCTTCACATGTGTGAGAGAGAGAGACCCATTTTAGTGCAGTAGAGAAGAGACTCATATCTGCGCAGTAGAGAGAGAGAGATGTGATGAGATGAGTGAGTCCAAATGAGGAAAAGTCCTCTTATATTTATACACAACGTTGGTGGGTGAATAGATGCGACTGTTGGGCTTCTGAGCCTACATGAGTTGTAGGTCGGCTTGATAATAATTCCATAATCAAAATAAATTCATATCCCCATGAATACTTATCGGAATCAGATGATCTTTATATCAATCCTACACCTCTCGACGAGAGGAATCTAATAAAAATATTATCAGCCATGAATAAGATGACCCACATGAAGTTTTAGCCTGGTTGCCAATTTTAACACCTCTAGTGCTCTAAACATACTTAGACTGATGTGTTATTCAACACCTCTGAACCGGTCTAGAGGATATTGGTTGGCCTCCTGTAGCGAGGAGACCTGATGTCTCATTACTCTACTATCTGAAGTACTCTAGCACTCAACTCGCCTCTTCTTGCTTCGATCAATCGGATCAGCCTGAAGGATAATGTGATCATCTGGGACATCCCCGACACAATGTGGCATATGTAGGGTCAAAGATCTATGTCTGAATATCTCCCTGATGAAGAGGGCTAAGCATCTATGATCTGGATATCAGAATAAGGTAGAGAGAGAGCCCCTTGAATCTCTATAGAGGCAATGGAAGCGTCCTCTAATCTCATAGTATGGGGGGCACCTAAAAATGAAGTGTTTCTCTGTCTCTAGCTCCTGTAGGTGACACAACTAGTAGATCCTATGGGATCATGGTATGTGATGGCCAGTCTCCACTTGGAGTCGATGAGAGCCAACTTGGAGCTATCCTAAGGGGATCCTGAGTGAGTGCATTCAATGTCTATGTGTACGAGGGACAGATTATGATACCATCCTGCAACTCTAAGAAGTACTCAAGATAGAAGGACATCTTCAGGCCCAAGCTCATCGAGGGTGAAGTCCAAGTGACCTAAATGTACAATCTCTAAATATCCTATTTGATGGATGGATTCAATAGTTGTCTAAGTGGTAGAAGATGGCTCGGAGCATCAAGGGAGAATCTAAAAGGTAGCAAGCGCTCTGGAGAGAGGGTTAGTTACTAGAGAAGCTGAGATACGTCTAAGAACCAACCACATGCTCGGCCTACGGGACCTTAAGTGAGTGACTGCGAGGAACAAAGTGCAAGGTAGGGGTACTAGTCTCTCCCGGAAATTGAACCTCTGAAAGCTCTGAATCTGTGAAGGAAGGGCACAAAGCGAAATATGACCTCGAGACAAAAGGGTTGGGCACCGAACTCTGCCTGAGTAATGGGATGTTAGTGTTGTTTTTTCCATGACACTAGAGACTAGATAGAATCTTAAATCACTAATGCTACCAATCCAAGTATCACAAGACTACTTTGCACAGCAAAACGATATACAGTAGCAAATCTACTAGTGCACAAAATATACACAACTTTTTACAATTTTCAACAACCCAACATCGTTATATTAATCAAATTGTTAATAAAACTATCTAGGGCTCCCGAACTAGGGATAATGGCCCTCATACATCCACCGATACAAGACAACAACTAGGGCTTAGTGTTAGTTCTTTAACAACCAATCTACCCTGAACAAAGTACTTTGACTCCTTCAACTGCTGCCTTGGTCGTACCATGTACACATCTTCTCGGTCCTTCAACTCCCGATCTGTAGCAACACAACTCTGCCTCTATCAATGAACTTGCTCCATTAGGTCACTGAATTCGGATTCACCTACTCTCTCGTTGACCATTAGTTCTTCAATACATCAACACATCGAGACTCTTGTTGAGTTGTTCACAACTTTGTTTGTGAACAACTCTCAACAACCCACTATACTCCTTAGCTCTTTTGGGACTCTCTTCCCACTAGTGCCTTCCTGTGTTACCCGATGAAGACACACTTAGGGCCTGTTACGCCTTAAACTAGCAGGGGTCCTAGGGGGGATCCTAAAGGGCAACTACTAGGTCAAGGGAAACAATGGAGCGATAGCCCACTGTCACCTCAGCTAAGGCTCCCTACTCTTTACCAACTCTCAACTACCCACTGCTGCTCCTTAGCTCTTTTGGGACTCTCTTCCCACTAGTGCCTTCCTGTGTTGCCCGATGAAGACACACTGAGGGCCTGTTATGCCTTAAACTAGTAGGGGTCCTAGGGGGGATCCTAAAGGGCAACTACTAGGTCAAGGGAAACAATGGAGCGATAGCCCACTGTCACCTCAGCTAAGGCTCCCTACTCTTTACGGACTTACACCGATGGGAGGAGACCTGGTATGAAGGGATTCCCTAGATGAATAAGTCAATGAAGAGGTAAGGAGTGATTCCTTAGGCTTATTCACAAGAGAGACTCAAATGTATGGTTTACTTGCTTGAGAAGCAAGGTGTAAGGCTCTTTAAGAAGGGCCATGGGGATTTTAAAGGCTAGGGTTTGCAAATAAGACTTATGAGGGAGGGACCTAGTCCTAGAAACCTTTGTGAAAACTTGGTCGAAAATGGTCTTTCTGAAATTATCTTCAAAAATTTGTCGGACCAAGTGGACCCAAAATTAGGTCAAGTAATAGGAATTGGTCACTCAAGGAGGGCCTTCACCTAATTGTGGAAAAGAAGAGGATCAATGGACAAATCTTCTTTGAATGGAATGCAATGATCCAAATGAGGTCACTAGCCAAGGGAAATGTAGGGCAAGAAACGGTTGAAGAATTTCTTTCTTAGCCTGCTTGTGTCACCTTTATCTTATAACCAGAATTATGGTCTTTTAGCACTCATTTTGCAAAAGAGAGGTAAGGGATTGAGCTCTGAGGAGATTGTCAACCATTTTCCATCGAGTAAACAAGGAAAATTTGGTGTTTTCATCGCCATTAAACGAGCTATTGTGGAGTGGGTATTTACTAAAATCTACCATATCCATATGCCTAAGTATGTATAAACTTTTATGCGTGCATTTTCTTTGTTTTCCAAAATTTAGTATGGGGTCTGCAATGTCGATTAGACATACCTCTTCTTGTTGTTTTTAAATGGAAGATTTAACATTTATATCTAGAAAGTGATATTTTTAATGGAACATTCTTTTCTGTTGATTTTCTTATTTGTTTTGTTCCATAGATTGAATTAGTACCCTATGAAATGCCAAAGTCGTTCGATCCAGGAGTATGGTGACCTAGTTGAGCCTCATAATCAACGAAGGCTCAGGTGGAAGGTACTTCGAAAGGAAATATTTGGCGTAATCAACAGCTTGAAATATTATCTTGCCAAAATCCCAATGCATGAAATGGATATTTGCTTTCCATTTATCCTCAAAATCGTTCATGTTACTAATCAATCAATTCTTGATATTGCTAGGAAAAGAGATTAGAAAGAAGAATTGAGGATTGAACTTGCTAATAGAGAAGCAAGAAACATGGGAGCCACAAGTTTCTTACGGGTGGGGAAAATCCAATCCCTGACACCACCTTCTACTATGCCCTTGTCATCCTTGCCTTTCTTTGTGTTTGGGTTAGTGACCAGGGGAGAACCTTCTCTTTGGTCAATAATTAAAACAAGGGAGGAGTAGGAGATTGAGGGACTTTCGGCTGGATGTGTTTTTATGAAGTGACATTTCCTTCAACATTGACAAGAACAACCCATTCTACCCTTCAATGTTTCAGGATGCTGCTACTGTTGGTCTGAGGTTTGTTGAAAAGTGTAACTATGTTTGGTCTTCATAATCACATGTAATTGTGATTTTTGTAAATGATGAAAAGAAGAAAATAAAATTATTATTACGCCTTGCTTCATGGGTTTCATGAGCAAGAAGTTTTATTTTACATGGCTCCCATTGAGAGCCTTTAGGATTTGTCTTATAAGTCATATTGAGTCAATGTCATGTATGAAGAATGTCCATAAAAGTGTTTAGAAGCCCTCCAACGACAAGCACTAAGTCATCCTCTTAAAGTCGGCCTCAAAACCTTATGAAAGACACGCCTATTCGAAATATAGGTCGGCTTATTTATGGGACAGACTACTCTAAATACATAGCTAAGATCTCCGCATTTACACAGATCAAAAGTTCGATATCTCTGAGTTTTTCGGATCACAATCACAGAGTTCGAATAAGAGTATAGAAGGAGCTCGGACTTGGGAACAGAAGTACACATTGGGTACTGTCAAGGGAATTCAGATCCCTCTGAAGTTTGTACCACAGTGGCAACGAAAAAGGATAAGAGACAAGTTCGGATAGCATTACAGTCATGAATTTCATTGCTATGAAGGAAGCCTCAAATTCAGTGCTATCTCAGAAAACATGTTTTGGTCCTCACAGTGATTATTAGTCCGGTACTATCTCAGTCTTGATGATTAGAGTATTATGGGGTTGAGGGTTCCATATACTTACAGTAAGAAGGATAGATGGATCCATCTCAATTCAAAGGATGACCATCAAGAAGTAAGTTCTCGAGAAAGTGATAGTGAGAAGGTCTCACAGTAAAGGAGATCTTGATGATAACTATGTCTTGATGTAAAGAAGGTCGAAGCGGAAGAGGAGTCAAGAAGAAGAGAAGACAGTCTAGAAAACTAGTGTCTTGGTCTTGCAGTGGCTGATAGGTCAAGGTTCTTTGTCTTGGTATTCGTCAATTGGAATCTCTATAAAAAGAATTTGTGCAAGTTTTTCTCTCAAAGAGTGAGAGGTTTTGGCCCTGGCTCATAGCCTACATTCTGAATCTCTTGTCTATTTATGTTTGTGCATTGGTAGTTGTTTGATGAAGAAGAACACTAATAACTTAAGCAAAGAGAAGATCCTAACTTAATGAAGTAAAAGATACTCACAAGCAGTTACTAATCAAGAGAAATCACCTAATTCATGATGCCCTAGATTTCTCAACATGGAATCAGAGCTAAGGTGTCAAAGTCAAGAAAAGGGCATGTAATCAAAGAGACGCTCATGGATCGAATCTCGAGAAAGATATCAAAGAAGAAGAAGTCGATACCAGCAAAAGTTTTGGATCCTCTAGTCATAATCAAAAGCCCACAAAGACCCTCATCAAGTTTAAGAGATCTACAAAGCAAAGTAGCCCAAAGGATAGACATTCAAGAGAAGCACCTCAAGGACAAAGATCACATCATCTTGGAGAAAGTCAAAACTTTAGAAGCATTTATGAGCTGCACTCATTCACCACCAAAGAAGTCGAAGTACCTTGAAGGCTAGTTACCCAAAGAAGGCCAAAAGGCATTGCCATCATCTTCAAAAGGTTCCAAGGCAATCTCCCATCATTGAAGCAATGATCTCCTCCTTATCCTTAAAGAAGATCATCTGAGGAAGCATCAAGAGATCATCATAAAATCAGCATCATCAAAGGAGAGCCAGATCAAAGGCATTGTCATCATAAAAGGAGCAATCTCCTTTATTGAAGAAAGGATTTTCATTTGGAAGAAGATCATCCAAAAGGGGCTCTAATACATCTTCTTCAACCACCATCAAAGTGATCAAGCTGAAGATTTCATCTTCACTTGTCAAGTAAGTATTTCATTCTATAACCTAATATAGTAAAATGACTTTGTTTTGCAAGGAGACCTATAAGTTGGTTGGGTCATCGAACATCCTTGCGTGAAAAAGGAGGATAGACATAGTCCTCGAAGAAAGTGTAGTCATTTCAATGGAAAAGTCCCCAAACCATCTGAAGGTCAAGCTTTATTTGAATACATGGAAGGGATTCTTATGAAATCAGTCAAAGGTCCCCTCATATAGCAGAATTGGAGACATCAAAGATATATATATATATATATGAATAGCTAGAAGAACTATTCTCTGAAGATGCAATAAGAAATGTTATATCTCTTAGATATGATCTACACAAATCGAAGGTATCAAAGGATAAAGGGTTATCTTCATAAGATCTCAATTACAAGATCTAGGAGAGATAATCCTCATTGTTCTAAATACACTAACTGATGAATAAAGTAACAAATGTATATAAGGTTAAGAAGGCTATCCCATTTAACATGTGGTTTCTAAGCAAGATAGAAGATTGGTTGAGGGCAAAAAGTATTCAGAAATTTGTCAAAAGGAAAGAAGATCATAGCTAAGACTCGATGCTATGAGCATTACAGGAAAGATTGTCCTAATCTAAGAGCCCTACTTTTGAATTTAAACAAAGAACTCAAAATTTAACAATTAATGTAATGACCTCAACAAAACCAGAATGTAAGGACCAAACCACAATTTTATTTTAGAAATTCTACCAGAATCTATCAGCGATTATTTAATTCTCATATACATACCTCTATTTCGAGTTTGAAGTCGATCTCGCGCCGTTGTAGCTCCAATTTGTTCCCATCACCAAATGACCAAATCCTCCCTGCCAAACTGGGCACAGTCCTTGGTACCCAGCTCCAAAATACTTCGTAATTGAAGAACTTTGGCCCTTGTGCCCAAAAGCTTCAAGAACAATTACTCAATTCTCCAGTTCTGAAATTCCAATCTTCAGTTCTGAATTCCCATCTTATGTTCTGAATTCCCCTCTTTTCTCCCTGAATTCCCTCATGTGCCTCTCTGATATAGAATTTCTCCACCTGCCTCCCAATGGTCAATCCTGTTTGCGGTTTTTTTAGCGAAGGGATAAGGTGATAAGCGTTAGTTTTAGGTTGAACAAGCATCCACCACTTGGGTCAAAGGTTGACATCAAGCTCCTTTTATATCTTATTTGTATTCTTTGTTAAACTCTTCGTGACTTTATATTATGCTCCTCTTTATTGCTTAGCTTAGTATATATAATAGGTTCATTTTAGTTAGTTTAGTTTGTATTTTATAATTTCTTTTTTTTTAGATTATTTTAACATATATTATAATTACTTTGTATATTTTAGGTATTGTATCTCCTTTGTTATTTATATAATATGTATTATATTCAATGAATTTTTGTTATTATTATTATTATTATATATATACTTTTTTTTTTTTATAATACATTGTCTTTCCTTTTATTTTGTATAGTTACATATATTAAATTGGTGGTACATACATCAAGTACCTCACTCAATATACTAAGTTAAGTATTCACTTAGAATTTTCGATAATTAATTTGTTTAGGTTTTACTAGGCAATTTCTTAATAAGTTAATATGCAGTACATGCGATGCATGCATATATAGCTAACATATGCATGCTTCATACGCATGCTAATATCTCTATGGTCCTTTTAGTTCGAAATGGGTCATTACACCTAAGCTCAAAAAGGGCAATAACAAGGAAGATATAGAAGAAATCCATTTCACCGAAGAAGTGGAGAAAGCTGAAAGAAGGAAGTCCAAGGAAGAGGAAAAGCATTACAACTAGTGACATCACCATAGGAAACATGAAGGATGTTTGATAGTCAACTATGAAGGACATAGCTCTTGAGAACCTCATTCGAAACTAAAGGATAGGAAGAAGTCATCCAGGACAAGGCTCATCATACATCAAAAGGTAACATCTGTTGGATAAGGATATGCAAGATCCCCAAGACTCATTGATGGAAAATTCATCGGAAGATTCACCAATCTAGAGTGGAAGTGTTTCATCAGGAACTCCAACATGTGGAATTCATGGGATAATGATATGATGACATAAGAGGTGAAGAAGATCAAGGGGTTGAATATCTTTTCAATCAAGGAAGCTGTTGAAAGAAGCCAAGATGACCTAAAGGTAAATGAGGTATGTATGCTTATATTCAATACTCTAATGCCATGTCGTATGTTTGCAGGTAACATGAATCACTGCTCTATCTTGAGAAGCATGATCAAAAGACAGGAATCTCCTCCTATGAAAGGATTCTGAAAAGCATGAGTCGCACTAGATGAAATCAACATAATATGTCCTCATATGAAGTATGAGGTGGCTGACTACAATTGAGGAACTCTGATTGGAAGCTCCTAGGAATGAAATGTGTGAAGAAAGGAAGGAAGAGATCGTGAGATATGCAACCATGGTAAAGGAAATCAACATCCGAAAGACCAAGAAGATTTGACTAGGAAATCTCCCAGAAAGATATGGAGACTCTGATGGAAGTAAGAAAAAGATGGAGACCCTTGAAAATGGATATCTTTGGGAGATATGTCAACATGTATGCAGGATGTTGATGCAAATTGGAAGATGTCATGATGAAAGACCATCACAAAGGTAATTTTGATTTAAGTGTTCATTTCTTATTTTTGAACAAATATCTGGATGGGTTTATGCAGGTCTGCCAAGGGAAGAACTGTGGATGTCTTCCGAGAGAACCATATAGAAGGATGTAAGATCCTTCTGGAAAACATGAAATGAAGCAAAGCCAAATGAAGACCAATGGATCACTTTCTAATGAAAGGAATAAATGACATGACTAACCCATGGATGAAAGTGATGGACGGTCTGTGCCCTATGAATAAGCCACAAAAGATGAAGACTCCTTGACAAAGAAATTCATGACATTGAAGGAAGGAGCAAGCAGCTAGTTGAGGAGTTATTATAGGTCCCTAATTAAGAGGGAGCCTGAAAAACAAGTTTCTTACTTGGAAGAAACTTGGAAATACCGTGGTCAAGAGGGAGCTTAGGTACATTCCTTCCATAGGAATGAGTACATTCCATTATTGGAATTGATATGTCCTCCCTAATTGAGAGGGAGAGATAGACACATCATTCTGGTCTTCACCTAGGAAGATAGAATGGAGGATTGGGTAAACATCTGGCATCTGATTCTCTTTGAGGATGATATAGGGCATCCAAGATAAGAGTAGTCGTAGAGGACTGACATTCTTTGAGGAATGGCACCCAATATAAGAAAACTCCAAAGTAGGTCATACTCTGTGAACACCCGGGTGGCGTATGTACCTTGAGAGACAATGATTATGGTGCCTATGGATCATTGGTCTCCCCAGCATTGTGCTCTAATCATGTGGATAGAGTTGTTAGTCAAGGCCTTCCTATGTGACAATGTTGGTTGATATGATGCTATACAAATGGATTACCAATCTGATTCTTCTTATGAGAAATTCTTCAGATTGAGAATGACCAAGTACCATTATGAATACCTCCCTAATTAAGAGGGAGTGTTGAAAAGTGTAACTAGGTTCATTCTTCATAATGACATGTAATTGTGATGTTTGTAAATCATGAAAAGAAGAAAATAAAATTATTATTATGCCTTGCTTCATAGGTTTCATGAGCAAGAGGTTCTATTTTAGATGGCTCCCATTGAGAGCCTTTAGGATTTGTCATATAAGTCATATAGAGTCAATGTCATAAATGAAGAATGCCTATAGAAGTGTCTAGAAGCCCTCCAACGAAAGGCACTAAGTCGTCCTCTTGAAGTCGGCCTCAAAACAGAGAGTATAAGCTCATGCCAGCTCACCTTATGAAAGACACACCTATTCAAAATATAGGTCGTCTTATTTATGGGACAGACTACTATAAATACATGGCTAGGATCTCCGCATTTACGCAGTTCAGAAGTTCGATATCTCTGAGTTTTTCGGATCACAATCACAAAGTTCAGATAAGAGTATACAAGGAGCTCGGACTTGAGTACAAATGTACAGATTGGGTACTGTCAAGGGAAATTAGATCCCTCTAAAGTTTGTATCACAGTGGCAGCGAAAAAGGATAAGAGACAAGTTCAGATAGAATTACAGTGATGAATTTTGTCGCTATGAAGGAAGCCTCAGATCCAGTGTTATCTCAAAAAACATGTTTCGGTCCTCATAGCGATTATAAGTTCGGTATTATCTCAGTCTTGATGATTAAAGTACTACGGTGTTAAGGGTCCCATATACTTACAGTAGGAACGACAGATGGATCCATCTTAGTTCGAAGGATGACCATCATAGAACTAAGTTCTCGAGAATGTGACAGCAAGAAGGTCTCACAGTAAAGGAGATCTCAATGTGGAGACAGTGATAAGATCTCGATGATAACTATGTCTTCAAGCAATGAAGGTCGAAGCGGAAGAGGAGTCAAGAAGAAGAGAAGACAGTCTAGAAAACTAGTGTCTTGGTCTTGGAGTGGCTAATAGGTTGCGGGTTTTCCTCTCAAAAAGTGAGAGGTTTTGGCCGTGGCTCATAGCCTACACTCTGTCTCTTGTCTATTTATGTTTGTGCATTGGTAGTCGTTTGATGAAGAACACCAATAACTTAAGCAAAGAGAAGATCCTAATCTAATGAAGTAAAACATACAAGCGGTTACTAATCAAGAGAAATCACCTAATTCATGATGCCCTAGATTTCTCAACAAGGATCAAGGGCCCTTCCTGTAATACTTGTGAGGGCTTCTCCTTCAAGGGGAAAAGGCCTATTTCACTCAAAAATTGGTTGAGCTTTGGAAATCATGGGAGATCATTGGATGCATCATTATATTATATGGTTTGATAGATGTGAAGGGAAATTACATTCTTGCAATGACCCCCCTACAATTACAAACAGAAAGTGAATATTAACATATATACAGGGCATCCATATGATAGCTACATATACAAGAACCGCATATATTGCACTACTATACCCACTATACCCAATATTTCTAGGGAGTTGCAGAAAATTAAACTCCCAGAATTTTTAGGAGGACGAGTTGGAGAACGTGTCAAAGCATGGCTAGAAGGAAAGAACAGATGTTTTGCCCTAAAAGAGTACTCTTCTACCTCCAAGACGAAAATTGTCGTATTTCAATTAAGGGGAAGTGCCTTGATTTGGTGGGGAAATCTGGAAAAACAATTACACCTCACAACAGATAATGTTCCCTGAGAGTTGTTTGAAGAAAGATTTTGTGCTAAATACTTACCACCTTACTTTCAGGAGCAGCAAGTCAGAGCTTTCCATATGCTAATTCAAGTTAACAAAACAGTAGAAGAATATGAGATAAGGTTTATGGAACTTGTGAAATATATTCCTTATCTAGACACTGACGAACGTCAAGCTGAGCACTTTGAATATGGATTAAATCCTCGAATCGGGGCCATGGTCAAAATGTGGAAGCCATTATCAATAACAGAGACAATTGAATGTGCCCATTATGCAAAAGAGCATCTAGGGATAAAAAGGGATGTCAGACCGGCAGGACCCTCGCAGCCAGGATTCCCCGGGAAGTAGCTCGAGACCACCTCCTTATCGTAATAGATTTATCCCGAGAGGAGTAGGAGCAAGAGTTCCCATGGTAGTTAATACTATAGTTGTTGAATCATCAAATACAAGCCCATGGAAATCTCGAGGAATTGCTAATAGAGGAAGAAACACGAGAGGAAGTGGCACAAGAGGACAAAGCTCCTTGTCTAGAAACTCACAATTTGACTCAAGGGGATCACCCCAAGTTAATTGTTGGGGATGTGAAGGACAGCATTTTCAATGTGATTTCCAGGAAGCCTCGTCAAATGTAATGCATAGAGCATGAAAACAACCATTATCAAATACCCAAGGTAATCATAGAATCCATGCAGTAGTCAACAATAACCAAGCAAAACATCAATCCACTATAGTGGAATCCTCAAGTACTATTAACGGTATAAAACTCAAAATTTTATTTGATACTGGTGCGACTGATAGTTTCATTTTATCATATGCATTAAATAAATGCGAGTTGGCAGCTTGCAAGCAAAACGATTTCAGACAGGTAGAAATTGCTTCAGGAGAACTTCAATCTATAGACTTAAGTGTTGACCAATGCAAAATTGATCTAGGGATCTGTTCGACTAAGTTAAAAGTTTATGTCGCAGCCCTAGGAACTTACGACCTCATCATAGGGATGGACTGGTTAGAAGCCCATCAAGCATGGGTAGATCGTTTCAGGAAAACAATTCTCTATATAAATGACGAAGGGGAGACGATCAAAATCCAAGGTATTAAGAGGAAAGTATATTTACGCTTCATCTTAGTAATGCAAATGAAGCGTTGTTTAAGAAAAGGTTGTTAGGTATATGCAGTTCAAGAAGTAAACAAAGAGAAAGAACCATCCTTAGAACAATACCCAGTATTATCTGAATTTCCGGATGTTTTTCCCAAGGAACTACCAGGATTACCTCATGAAAGAGAGTTGGATCTCTCAAAAGAATTGAAACCTAGTATAGAACCAATCTCTAAAACACCTTACAGAATGATAGCTCCAAAACTTCAAGAGTTACAAATTCAGTTGAAGGAACTATTGGATATAGGACACATTCGGCCCACTATTTCACCTTGTGGTGCTCCTGTAATTTTTATCAAGAAGAAGGATGGTTCCTTGCGGCTATGCATAGATTATCGAGATTTAAATCAAGCCAAAGTAAAAAATCGGTATCCAATGCCTCGAATTGATGACCTATTTAACCAAATAAAAGGAGCTACGTCTTTTCAAAGATCGATCTACGATCAAGTTATCATTAGCTAAGAATTAAGGAAAGCGATATCTCTAAGACTGCATTCCGAACACATTTCGAGCATTACGAATTCACTGTGGTACCATTTGGATTGACCAAAGTACAAGTCTTCTTAGATGATATTCTCATCTACTCCAAAAATGAAAAAGAGCATGAAGAACATTTACAGATAGTATTATCTTGCCTCAAAAAACACCAGTTATATGGAAAGTTATCCAAGTGTTCTTTCTTTCAAAAAAAGATTCATTACTTAGGTCATATTATATTTGTTGAAGGGATTTCAGTAGATCCTGAGAAGGTAAAGGCAATCCTGGAATGGCCGATACCGAAGAATGTGCATGAAGTACGAGGCTTTATATGTTTAGCCAGCAACTATCGAAGGTTTGTAGAAGGATTCTCCAAAATTGCAAAACCTATCACAACCTTCCAATGTAAAGGAGTTAGGTATGAATGGATTGAGGAATGTCACATAGCATTCTCTAAACTAAAAAGGATGTTAGCCAGTGTACCAATCTTACGAGTATCCGATATGAACAAAGACTTTATTGTGTGTACTGATGCATCCAAGCAAAGATTAGGTGCAGTATTAATGCAAGATAGAGGAGTAATAGCGCATGCCTCAAAAAAGTAAAAGTCTCATGAATAACTCTATGCCACGCACGATTTAGAGTTAGTCGTTGTAGTGCTAGATTTATATATATGAAGACGCTATCTAGTAGGGAGAAGCTTTATGCTCAAAAGCAACCAACAAAGTCTACAATATTTGTTTTACCAACGGGACTTGAATGCTAGACAAAGACGATGGAGTGAATTCTTAAGTGAATATGACTTTGGAATTTCATACATTAAAGGAAAAATATGTAATAGCAGATGCTTTAAGTAGAAGACCAAGGACATTTTCCCTCATACATATCAAGGTAGATTTGAGGAAACAAGTACTAGAACATCTCTTAAGAGACAAATGGTATTAAAGGTGACATTCGAGCTCGATAGTAAAAATCCAAAAGAACCGAAGTTTGAGGTATATGAACTAAAAGATGATGGAATTTTATGATTTCGTGGAAGGATGTACATTCTTGATAATGGGGATCTCCGAGACACCATCCTTAAAGAAGCCCACAAAGCATTGTATTGTGCACATCCTGGTGTAAAGAAAATGTATGATGATACAAAGAAACTCTTCTTCTAGGCAGGCATGAAATGTGATATTGTCCAATTCAGTGTTGCGGGGGAGCCCCCCCCACCCACCTCGATCCCGCTCCCAATCCGCACTTCGGACAGGAGCGACTCGGGAGCGTGTTGCCAGGAAAAAAAAATTGCTCCCTACCAAATGCTGGATCGAACTCGGGAACGTCGCTCCCGGAGCAATTTTTATAGCGTCGGAGCGATCGCTCCCGACCGCTCACGAGCTATAAAAAACACTCCCAGCGGCCAAAAAACGGGCAGAAAATTTCAAGCGGAAAACAAAAAAAAAGGTTCCACCAAAAGATTAAGAAATTAAAAAAGAAAGGCACGGTTAGGAAAAAAAGGGGAGGAAAGGGAGGGAGGTAGGGAATATAAATAAACCCTCCCTCCAATGAACTCATTATTTTAGAATTTGTGCGAGTGAAAGTGAGAGTGAGAGCAAGAGAGAGTAAGAGAGACTGAGGAGCAAGAGAGACTGAGGGGCAAGAGAAAACAAGTGAGAGTAAGAGCAAGGAGCAAGGAGAGAGCAAGCGCCAAGGAGCAAGGAGAGAGCAAGTGCCAAGGAGCAAGGAGCAAGGAGAGATTGGAGGCCAAAGAGGTAGGCTCTATTCTAGCAAAAAAAAATTAATTTTCATTACTAAATAAATAAATAAATAAATTTCTCCCATGGACCCATTCCCATTCCATTTTTTTACAGATTCAAAACTTCAAATTTCAAACATCATAGTTATATTTCTTGGCATTTTTTTCTTCTTCGTTCCTTTTTTGGTTATTATGATGTTGGAGAGTAGAAAAAGGAGGGTTGAAAATGAAGAAAGGGATGAAGAAGCGGGTCATAATGGATTTGATGAAAACCCCGGAGAGGAGGAGTTGAAGGAGAGTGAACACGAGTCTCAAAAAAATAAACAAGACCAAACTCCATTGTGGAAATATGTTAATAGGCTTGAAGCAGGGAAACGGGGTGGAACCGCTAAATTTCATTGCCCCCATTGCAACAATAATTACACAAGTTCATACACCCGTGCCAGAAAGCACCTCTGCGGGAAAAGGCCATGGGATGGAGATAAACAAATAGGATTCAAAACTTGTAAAGGTGCATCTACAGCAGATAGAGCCAAATACATAAGGGAAGAGGGGGAAGCTCAATACAAATCTAAAAAATCAAAGGGTTTCTTTGAACCAAGCTCACAATCACATGCACAAAGAACTCCTTCAGCATCCTCCCAAGGCAGTGGATATGGAGGCACAGGTCACCAAGTTTAAGGCATAGAAGCATATCAGATTTCCTTGATGAAGGGTGTAGGAATGATGTGGATTCAAAAGTTTACAGGTTTCTCTATGCATGTGGGATACCATTCAATGTTCTTCGCTCACCTTATTAGCAGGAAATGGTTTCTACCATAAATGATGCCCCTGAAGGATACAAGAGCCCTGGGTATGACAAGGCTAGAACCGTTGGACTTGACATGAAAAAACAAAAATGTCACATTCTTTGAATAGAATGACAAGTTCTTGGACTGACCATGGGGTGTCCATTGTATCTGATGGATGGACAAATGTAAAAGGCAAGCCATTGATAAGTGTTCTTGTTGTGTCTATTAGTGGTGCCATCTTTCTTTTAGCATATGATTACTCAGACAAGTTCAAGACCGGCATCAACAATGCAGAACCATTACTTGAAACAATTGACCGTATTGGGCCATATAATGTCATCCAAGTCATCACTAATAATGCTCCTAATTGTAAGGCAGTGGGAGCAATTATTGAGGATAAATACCCCAACATATTTTGGTCTGGATGTTTGGT
>APFE031438757.1:40874-82702 GCA_000404065.3 Pinus taeda | reverse complement strand
ATCCCACAAGGAGGACTGCAAATAATGCATCAAGGACGTGTGTTAGTTAAAAGTCAACATAATTTTTTTTCATGGAAAAATATATAGGAAAAATTAAAAACTGATCACATACTTACCCAAAGATGATTTTGATTATGATCAAAACAATATTGTCATGAAAACAAGATCTCAGATGAAATTCGTACTGCAAGCATAAAAGTCAAATCTAAATAAGATGCAGAGATGTAGTAGAAATGAAATTCTAAAGTTATATAAACTAAAGTTTATTTAGGGTGCCTTTGGGTCATTAACATGGTGATGCCCTGTCTCAACCAATATACCACAGCCCAACAAACAAAAGACTGCAAAATGTTACAATCATTACCATAGTAAACCCAATGACTCTACACACAAGAATTTTTTTTTTACTGGAAGAGCACATTGCTTACCCATATCCATAAAAAGAATGAAAGGTGGAAAGCATTCTGCAGAACATAATCTTTGTTATTATAATTTGTAGCATTGTTCCAACAAACAAAACTATCTACACATTTTGGAAGATCAAATGGCAATAAGTTTTGAAGAATTCAATCAAAAAACTTCCAAGATCATTGACTCACATGATTAACAGTACATTTTCCTATGAATCTAATATTTTTATGCAGTTACAATTAAGGGAGAAAACAAGATCCAAAGAATGTATACCACAGGGACCAATAAACAGTCTATTTGATAATCATTGCTAGGGTCATCAAAAACAACATTACTACTCCTTAAATCCTTCACAGTAAATACAAATGTTGTACAACACAAGGTTCATGTTGTTGTCAATCAAGCAATAGTTCAGATTGAGAATACCACTAGATTCGTTCAATCTAATACAATGATTAATGCACCAAACATAGGTGTACCAATTGCAAAAACTTATATCATTTTACTAATGTTGTCACATGTGTCAAAATCAATGTGATACAATTAAGTCACCTTTAAGAAAAATCTCATTGCAATTTCTATACAAGGTTGTTTGTCGTATCATTACACATTTTGACTAAAATAACTTTAGTGCTCATTGTTAACACCTAGACCACAATTGGTAAGTATTAACATGGGATAAAATTCAAAAGAGGGGCCTCCTCGGCCCTTCGAAATGCAGCCTATGCAATAGAGAGAATGAAACCCAGGACCATATCTTGAATAATTGCTAGTATGCAATGCAAATTTGGGATGAAACAAGAAAGCTCTATGGCAAGGAAAAGAGAGATCCCAGAGATATAAAAGGAACCATTTTTCTTTGGAGTAAGGAAAAATTCAATTGCAAAGTGATTAAGCGGGCATGGGACTTGACAGTGGGGTTCACAATCTGGTTTCTCTGGAAAGAAAGAAACCGAAGGATCTTCCTTGATAAACATACAAAACCAGAAGAAACATGGAAGGGCGTTCTAAGTTCTATTAGGGAAACGATTCTAGCGGAGGACTGGAGTGAGGAAGATTGGAAAACGAATCAGGAGGAAGGACAAATACTGTTAAAATTGAATATGAAATATGAAATGTTATACCCCAGGAAAGAGAATAGGCAGAATAAACAGGCTCAAAGTTCAGAGCAGTTTAGATACCCCAAAGAGAATTTCATTAAGTTGAACTTCGACGGGGCATCCAAAGGGAACCCAGGGAACGCAGGTTTTGGTGGAATCTTCAGAGGCAGTGAGGAAAACATCAGATGGATTCATGCAGAGTGGGGAGGGGAAATGACAAATAATGAAGCTGAACTATGGGCGATTCACTAGGGCTTAAGGATAGCAGTGAGGAATAACTACAGGTACTTAGAGATAGAAGGAGACTCTTAGGTGGTTATAGAGATGATCCGAAAACTTAATAATGGGAAAAATTGGGAGCAGATAGTGGGCAGCTGGAGAACAGCCGGGATAGTAAAAGACTTGGGAGAACTACTCAAGAGGTTTGATTACATAATAATCAACCACGTCAGAAGGAAATGAAATAAGGCGGCGGATTTCCTCGCCAATTGGGGAAGCAATGATCCGGAAGGGAAGGTTGATAGCAGATGGCAGATTGAAATGGAGAACCTGAGGTGGGAGGAGTTGGTCATCATAACAAAACTGGACCATGAGGCAGCTACAAATCAATAAGAATGATTATAAGAGACCCCTGATCGGGGTGAGTTTTGCGGTGGGCGGAAGATTTAAGTCCAGGCAGGAGAGGATGATCTTCAAAGCGATGGAAGATCATGTAATGATGGGCGGAGCAGCCAGATCATTAAGGCGATTCACAATTCAAGGTGGAGCATAAGGAGAATAGGGAGGAAGGAAGGTGATACTGACCAGGCGTCAGACAAGAGCGGTAAGGATGCAGGTTCAAGCGAGGGTCAAAAAGACAAGGGTGTTAAGTGCAGGAACAGGAGGAAAAGGGATTACGCACCCATTGCAGGCAGAATGCAGAGGACGCAGACAAGGAAAGGAGGGTGGCATGATAAATGCCAGCAAAGAGGGGAGGAATGAAACACCAGGGAGAAGAAGTGCGCAACTCGGAAAAAAGGTTTTGGTAACCGAGAGCAGCATAGTAAGGAGTCCAGAGTAGAATCGCGGGTGAGGATGGAAACCAGGAGGTGAGGGAGAAGCGGGGAGTCCGCTGCCATTGAAGAAGTGAATAAATGGAATACAAAGGGTAAGGGTGTGGCGCTGGAACAAGTAGGCGGAGTGATAGTCACGGTCCCAGATGACACCGAGGAGGAGGTTGAACTGTTCGACTCGGATGATGACAATTGCCAACAGACGCGGGCTAAACAGGGAAGGAGCAAGGCCGTAGAGACAGAAGATAGTCAGGAAATGTGGGAGGGTGAAGGCTGGAAGAGATGCGAGCGTGGAGGAGTCAGAGAATATGGCAGCGCGTCTGGCATGAGCATGCGAACTACAGGAGGGAAGGCAATAGGAAAAGGGGCAGGGGAGGTCGGAGAGGCCAGCGAGGCAGAGGCAGGGGAAAAACAGGTGGTCAAAGGGAGGAGGAGGTTCCAGCATATAGTGGAAAAACCACGAAATCAGTGGGAAGGAAAGTGCAGTTTGCTGAAAGGGCTTAATACCAGAATACTAATAAAGGGGTCAGGAGAATTATTTAGCATATGGAGGAGGAGGCTATCCAGGGCCAATCTGACCCTGAAATAGAGGATTGGGTTTATCTCCTCCTGGATTCTGGTAATATGAGAGGCCACATGACCCTCTATAAACAAGCATTGCATGTTTATTGGGTCATGAAGAGGTTGCTTGCCAAAGCTATGGAACAAGTAGCTATGGAAATGACATAACTGTCTCAAGGAATCCCAAATCTCAAGAAGGAACTGAAGAATATACAGATTACCTTGCTCATGCAGGACAAGAGGATGGACGAAATACAACAACAACTAAAGCAATGCCATCCTGACATCAAGAGGGATATGGACCAGCAGCCAGGAAAGGAGGCATAGTCTTGGTAGTTCACATCTCTTTTTGCTTTTATGAAGATAGTAGATGGTAGTTTTGTCATCAAATCGTTTTGTGATAGGTATAGAAGGAAGATAAGTAATATGAGTAGTCTTTATGATTGTATAGTGCATCTTGCATGGACAAATAGGCTTAAGACCTTTTATTTTTGGATGGCAGTAAAAGACCTAAGATGGCCAAAAATACCCGGTTTCCCCTTGGGGCGGGTTGAGGTCATTATGTTTATGTAATGATTTTGATTTGATGAAATAGAATTAAAAAGTCCTTCCGCAGTTTACAAAAAAAGAAAAATAGAAGAGAAATAATCTCTAGTAGATAGACGATTAATTTCTATCTATTGCAATCGTGGAAATTTCATAACTACTTCAACGACAAAGTGTAGCTCTCGGTAGATTCTAGGAGTCAAGAGGAAGATCAATGAACAACAATGGACCCATGTTTGATGCGCTTTCTCTCTCTCTCTCTCTCTCTATACACACACACACACACACCTTAAAGGGGACTTGATTAGCTTGTCTGAGTTCAAGGCACATGCTTTTGCCATACAAGATGTGTTAAAAGTTGCATAGAAGAAAATGTACAATAACTTACAATAATTACAATTTGTCTCAGTTCTTAACCATCATGGAAAATACTAAAGGCTAAGGTTTTGTTTTGTCGAGAGTGTCAAATAGAAGAAAGGGATGCTTTGGGGAACCTCTTAAAAAATGAATCAAAGGGAGATTCAAAAGAATGATATAGAATTAGTTAATTATAAGACAGTGAACTCATCTCTCAAAAAGGATATCATTGTTGTATACTTAATAAATACCAACATCTCCACTAAGTTTCAAATAAGGTTATTGAAGAGTGCCATCTACCCCACTTGGTGAAATGAGCATACCTTGACCAATTGTGAAAAGGATAGAGGAACTAGAAGAAACCATTGAGCAAGATTGAATCTCCATATGAGCAATGTCAAAGATCACTAAGAAAGTATTAATGAGACATATATCAACTATCTCAAGGGACATCGATTTAATTAATTCATATATCAATATACTAAAAAATGGCTTATGGTCCATGTCAAATGAATTAGCTACCTATCACGTGGCATATGAAACTCTAAGTCACAAGCACATAGAAAACATATCCTTACAATATGATGCATGGAAAATGTACGTAAATGGCTTTGTAATTCCTAAATGATTACAAATTGCCTTTTAGGATATGATGAATTTTAAAGATGAAAATAAAGAGTCAAAGAGAACAAAAACAATTAGGATTGGAACTAGATCAACCAAGAGTAAGTTATTGTAAAAGGTCAATAAATTTAACTTAGGAGAAAGGGGATTTTTTGTTTTTGCATGCATTTGTAAACTTTTACATAAGTTTCAAATTAAAAAAATCCAACTTTGGCCAATATTCTAGAAAGCTTGTACTCAACGTGATAAATAGGCAATGAGCTAATTCTATTGCTTGCTAAATACTAGAATTGTTGTAAAATTGTGTCACTTCTACCATGGATCTTTCTATAAAAGAATTCAAAATATTATTTTTTCTTTTTGAACACATATTCTTTTAAGGGGTGACTTCATGACTATAAACAATATCTTAATTATAGATTTCTTTTGATCTTATTTCTATTCATTTATATTTGTTTATATTATTATTTATAAAATAGATTTCTAATCTAGAAGTGAACCTCAAATTATAGTTTCTTTTACATTTATTTTAAAGATTTGTTCCTAGTTAGGAGTGGTATAGTAAATGGCATTCCACACATAAAGTAGAAGCATTTTGCATTTTGCATTCTACATTTTATATTTACATTCTCATACATAAACTATTAATGTTTGTTTTGCTAGAATCCACATTGTTTTCTTATTCTAAACAATGTTAGATCTAATTGGGATTTCACATTAAAGAGAGCCCTTGTTATTAAGAGGGAATTTTACCTATGTCAATAGATAGAAACACTTTTAACCAAAAAAAAATGTTTCATGGTTGTATTCACATGGTTTTTGAAACACTGGTTATATTCATATGCTAGTAGAGTTTTAATATTAGAGTTAAAATGTATTGAGATAGTATGCCTCCTAGGTAGTGGATTTAGCATTCCTTCAAAGACATGAGGATTATGAGATAGAAGTAAAATTGTAGTGGGAATTTTGTTTTTCCTCTATTTCATCATTCCATTAATTACATCAAGTTTTATTGATTATTATTATTTTGCTCTCTATTTTCTTAAACGTCTATTTCTTAATTCTAACTAATGTTTATCTTTATGTTTACTAGAGTGATAATAACATAACATTGGGGGAAGATGGTCTTAATAAGCTTTGTTCATATTTAGGAGTTACAAGGATCTATCACACAAATACATATATGGACAAGTTCGAAATTAATTATAGGAATCATGGCATGAGCATTGTAGTGGAGGTTTAAAAGTCCCCGGCAATCATGATTATACTATTTACTTTTTATAACAAAAAACAATTATGGTATTTCATCCTATTGAGCTTCAAACCCATATTGAATTTATAGGAAAACGATTTATTATCATGAAGCAATGAATAAAAGGATGGGTATTGGTAAAACGACGGGAAATAAGTGCTAAAATAATGAGAAACATAAATTAGTGATTAAGATTCATCATACTAAGCTTCAAACCCATATTGAATTTATAGGAAAATGATTTATTATTATCATGAGGCAATAAATAAAAGGATGGATGGATATCACTAGAAAGATATGAAATAAGTGCTAACATAATTAGAAACATAAATTAGTGATTGAATTTTCTTAAGGGCTCATTCTACATCACCATCAAAATAACAATTTTTATTATTTTTTAACTAATAATAAGAAAATCCCATTGCTAATAAGTTCCTTTAAATTTAAGAGTAAATTAATGTTATAATTGAAGGATAAGTGTTATTTGATGTTTGTTTGTTTTTTGGGTGGTAGAGATCTATTTGCAAGTGAGAATATTCCAACTGTATTTTTTGGACTTAACTATTAAAAAATTAAGTGATTATGTTAAATGCGAAGTTAACATCATGAACTATCAATCTCATTCTATTTAGTTATTTTCAACATCTAACTGGAATTAGTAACACATGATTTTTTTCTAAAACAAAATGAACTTCAACTCTGCTCATAAACCAAGAATCCTCAATACAATATTTATATATCACAACTTCCTTAATGGTTGCCACATCTTCCTTTAATTAACCATGGGCACCTACTAATTAATTATTTATAAACCATCCACAAAATATTTTTTTTTTTACATTTTATTTCTACCACTTTAAAATATGCTAATAAAAATAAATATATTAATATTAATATTAATATTTAAATGAGAATATAAATATATAAATGTTAATAATATTCAAGTGGTAATAATTCATAATTCAATTTAAAACTTATGTTATTAGAAAGTGTAATATAAAAAATGCTTAAAATGTATTTTTAGTGATAAATTTTTTAATGAATTTTGAATAAATCAATATGATTTTATATAATTAAATTTTTTTAAAATTTAAATGCATTAAAATTTCAATAAAATAAAATTTAGAATTATAATGAAGGGGTTAAAAGAAGGACACGTGTGTAACATAATCAAATTTGACATGTATTTTCCATACCATTTTGAATAATGTTGATATTTCATTAATGTAGAAGAGAGATGAAGATGCCAATAAGAATTCCATACAAATATGATGGGGTGTGCGATAGTTATGATTAAGTACAATTGTCTTCTATAATTATGGGGTAATTTTGTTATAGTGTAAATTAAATGATTAATAAAAATTTCTTTCAAATATTTTATAAAAACATATTAGATTTAGAATTTCATATGATAATTTTTTATATTACATGGATTAATATAAACAAATAAATATATTTATCTAGAGTTACTATCTAAGCAAGTCTTTCCACTAAAATAGGTAGGATTCATATGTAATTAAGCACATTTATTATGAGTTACTAATCACCATTATTTATCCATTTCTTAAAATGAAAATAGATAGAAGTACAAATTTGATGATTGCTTCACTTAACATGTATTTCAATAGAAAAAATAATAATTATTGATTTATTTACTAATTTATATAATTAAAGTACAAAGAAATGATGACTCACACTTATCAATATATATTAATGATTACATTATATAATTTTTTTTTTAAAGGAACGGTTATAATTCTATTAAACAATCTAGATTCTGGCTAGAACCACTACATTTGGTAGCAATAACAATTCCTCATTCCTCCAAAACTGCTATGACTAGAGACAGCGAAATTTCAGATTCTTCTTCTTCAGATATTCTACATTTCCTTATACATTCCCCAAAAAATTCCATTAAAATTTATATACTTGCATAAGATATTAATGTCTACATAAACAATAAAAAAAACTATTGGTATATACTAGCTATTCAACTCCTTTTGTGGTATGTCATGCAACTTCTTCCATATCTTGAGCTTTTGCATCCCCCAGTTGGCCTTTGTCATCAGGACCTTGATGCTCTGCTTCTTGCCGAATCTCCATTTTCACGATGAGCTCCGAAGGGGAGGCTCCCATTTTGTCGTGTGGTGGTTCATTAGCACCACCCTTCTCAATTCCGAATACTTCCTTTAATATAAACACAACAACAATCTCCACCCTCTCGTTTGAGTTCTCTGCCTTCCTATCAAAAGTCAAAATATTCATCATGATAACTTTCGTTGCCACCTGGACATTCTCTACATCCTTTCTCAAGCCCTCTAGTCGGTTTGATACAAGACTCAAATGAGACCAAGCTTTATAAATGATTTTCCCTTCAACCCTTGAAATCATATCCTCCACCTCATGCCTGAATGCACCAAAGGAATTCCCAGATAAGTCACTAGCACCATTTCCCAACAGAGAAGCCATATCTTCAACCCGAAGGGAATGTGTAGCAATCCACAATGCATAAACTCTCTAAAGCCATCTTCTTATAGCGAAGATCAGCTCCATATTGACGGTGCAAAAAGGGCCTTTCATGTTTAATGCACTTTGATAATTCCCTCCCAAGAACCAAGTGAGAATTCATTGCTTCTTTCCTCGAGGTGAATATCTGCACAATCGACTTGAATCGATTCTCCTTGAGATCAGGGTTCACCATTTCTTCTCAACTTCTTTTCCTTAAATTACATCCTGCATGTTCCTAGTTGTCCTTAAATCCTACCTTTAATTCTCATTACTGTCCATTTGTGGATTATTGGTGTCAAAATATCGTCAATACTCCCCTTGCTTAACAAATGTACCCAAGAGTAATTATGGTATTGAATCTCCCTGTCAATCTTTGCTCTTTTCTTAATTCTCTTCTAGATTTTCAAGGTCTTCTGTTCATTTGATTTCATGGGATATGGCATTTAATGGGTACAAATTCATTTACCCTTAGCTCTCCTTGCTCCAACATGGCGGCTTGATTTGCTTGTTCATCCGCTAACCCACTGCTTTCCCTTTGGATGTGATATAACTCTATGAAAACGAATTTATCCAACATTAATATTATTCTTTGCATTGTTGAGTTTGGATTTGAGTCCTTGTTTTTAAGCCACTTAATACATTATTGAATTGTGATCTGGGAGTCTCTGAAAACTATTAGATGGTTAATTCCTTCATTTGCTGCCATCCTTAGCCCTTTCCATAATCCATATTCTTCTGCCTAGTTGTTTGTGGATATTCTCAAACCCCAGGAAAACTTTTGTCTTATTTCTCCATCAAGGCTAAGGAGTACCCCTCCCACTCCAGTCTCCCTCTATTATTTTATAATAATTATTATCATATTATAATTATTTAAGATGTTATGTTCATAGTTTTATATAAGCTATATATGTTACATGATATTAAGTTAGATATTTTACATCTTATTAAGTTATTTAAATGAGATAGATTGTTCTATGTCTTGGAGATGAAGGTGATGCCTCCCTCATGGAATTCATGAAGAGAATAAACTTCAATATGATAAAAAAAATAGGTGAAGGTTGCCATCAAGGACTCGTTTCTATCCAATTTTTCCTTACTATAGCTTGAGAGATAAAGTAAGAGCCAAGATGTCTCAAACGAATGGAGTGAAAACTCCCTGGGGCCACCTACTCCTTAAGTCTAATCAACACAGGCTAAAGTGTGCTACTAGAGACTTGAACTTGGATAGATGGGGTGGAAAGCCAGAATCCCAACCACTTGGGTTAAGTTGTAAGTTAGATTTGTATTACCATCGAAAATCAAGATACATCACTCATAGACCAACTGCCGAAAAATATATTGACCTCAATCTGCCACAAGGGAAACTGGTTCTGTTGGCCATTATAAGTATATATGGAGTTTCAACAAAAACATAATAAATGACAATTGATCATGGAAATGCCGTATGACAATGAGACTGCACAATAAAACATAAAAACAACATAACAACATATTCCTGAATCTGAAGATGTCAATGGACTAGGGCCCTACACACTTGTACCAGCTAAAAAAATGGCTTGAACTCACATTGGATGTGTTTCTAGAGGTGAGCCAGTAAGCATCCAATCTCTCTAGACAATACTTATGCTACCACTGGACCCTCTGGATCCTAATAAAAAAGGATATTATCTCATTTCTCTCCTCATGTTTCTCCTTTAACACTCAACCTAACAGGGTCTTCAACTACCAATGTAGTGTGATGTAATGCATATATTGATTCCTTCTTCCCCTGGTATGGCTAGAGTCCATAAGTGTAATGACTCGGGTCATCTTGCAAAGTATGTATATATTGTGCTAATGGTCTCGATCATGGTACATTCATGTATATAATGTAAATATTGTCCTAGCCACCTTGCATTTGTAGGGTCATTGTAATTACTTAGTTACCTGTGTACACATGTTGAAGATAATAAATATACCTATGCATATACGTGTATGCAAATATGATTTAAGTGTGTAATTATTATTTGGAAATAATGTAAAAATTCATGCATATGGCTATTGTAAATTTCTGCATTTGGTTATTTTAGACTTTATATGGCTATTGTGAGTATATATCTGTGTGTGCGTGTGTGTGGCTAGTGTAAATTTCAAGAAGATGTAAACACTTGGCTATTGAAGACCTTATTTGGCTATTGTGACACGTATTTATTTTTGTAAAGACTAATTGACCTAGACCTATTGATACAACCCTATGATTTTGAGAAAGGAAGTTCTCTAGCTAAGGTTCAATTTCCTTGCTTCATAATAGTCCTCTTATCGGTCCAGTTAAATGTCCTTACCTTAACTGAAATAGAAGGGTATAACTAATAAATAAAGGTTGGGTAAAATATAAAAAGTTAAAGTATATAAAGTAAGGAAGTGTTCCTTTACTTTCTTTGGCTGACTTGTATAGCTATTAAATTTAGAACACATACATATACCAACGAGAGTATTAGCACATTGTTGAGCATATATTTTTTTCTCACACTCTATTGGTTCTAGAACTAGTTCTGGGAAGAATATAGATGGTGAACATTGAAGGAGAAAGGAAGCCAAATGGCACAACATTGATTGGTCTACAAGGTTGATTAACAATCATCGGGCCAAGAGGGACAAATGTAACATCTTTGTTGGTCCAAAGAGGTTGAACTCTAATTAACCAAAGTTAGCATTAGGGAAATAGAAAAAAAGAGAGTAATTCGAGCTAGGAGAGCACATAGAACAAGAAGTGAACAGAGGAAGCACAGTGAAGAAGGAAGGAAGAGAATAATGGAGAAATCAAGATAAAGTGATGAAGGAATCAAAAAATAAAATTGGTAACAAGAGAGGAATTCAAAGAACAACTCAAGGGCATTTGTTGCAGAGAGGGAAACACACGAATCACGGGATCTGCACCACAAGGATTGCAGAGTAAACATGTGTAGTATCAATGGTTGCAATATCATAAGTGTGTCACTATGACCCTACTGAACCTTACCCTTAATTTTTATCACATTAGACTCTCATTGTTTCTACATCCAATTAGAGTATGTATTATAGGGCGTAGTCCAATAGTCATAATGTGTTTCTAGAATCATAATTAACTGGCATGCATGCCCATGAAGAACAATTCAAGCCATGACTGTGATTCTTTCTTATCACTACCTTCTGCTATCTTACATAGATTTATGTAAAATGGGTTATGGGCATACATAACCTCCGTACACAGAGTAATTTTTCAGTACTATTATTGACATGATTGCCCCTACCCTTCAATGGGAAAGAACCCTATAACCATGACCTTTTTGTACATGGAATGGTTAGAGATCTTTTAGCATGGCCTTAATTCTCAAAGGGAAAGAACCTTGCCTCCATGTCTATTATCTTAGTTACTTCCTGACGGATTGAGTGTGAGAACACCTGTGTTCATACCATTGTATAATAAATTTGGATCCCTTATTTCTATTAACTAGATCCACTTCTCAGACGTCTTGGTCCTTGGGCTGACTAAGGGTGGAGGTATTTATCCCTTGTTCACCTCAATGGTTAATGGGTTGAGGCGCCAAGATACCCTAGACCAACTTTCATTTTAAGTACGCTCTATATTCCCAACTCAAGGTGGAGTTACTATGACAACAATCTCAGGGTGGAGGAAAATCTATTGAATCCCTCAATCATGTCATGGTGGAGAATTTCATCTCTAGAGCCCCTCATTGGATGATGGGTGGAGGATTCTTACCTTTGGAATCCTTGAATAAGTTTGCAACTGAATATATTTATAACAAAAGTGTGGAGGTGGGGCAGACCTCTAAAATCGCTGGTGGATCTGGTGGTTTGGTCATTTGGATAGGCTTCACAAGCTAGGGGTGATAGCTACATTATTGGTAATCTGTCAGTGATTGGGAGGAGAATTATGAACTTTAACCCAATGCCCATTCTAAGTTGCACATTTTTTAGTGTTTTATTAACTATGACATACTTGCCTATGCAAGGTTACAAAATTGCAATGTTGTGTATTTAGGCATTACTATTAATTAAAAAAGTGGAGTAATGGATGTCAATGTGTAGTGTCTTTCCAACTCAAATGTTATAGGTTTAGGCACTGTTGAATTGGATGGTTATACATGCGTCAGTCAAAAAATATAAAAACCTCGTTTACCTTGAAATGATACAAGATCTATGAAGGTATCATGTCTCCTTAAGTCTGGGCCACCAGGTATCAAGATAGTGAATTGATGCTTCAAAAGACTTCATGTATAATATTTGCATGATTTCATTACTTCAAGTTTATAACATGTTGCTTGTTGCTTACAAAATCTTATTGGTTCACAAACCTTAAATTTTAGTATCTATTATATGTTTTGTAATGCCTGAGAATCATGACATTGTTGTGATATAACTTAGTTCTCTGTGGGGATTGTCATTTTCCTAGGGCATTGTCTGTCTGGAATAGTTCTGTGAGCCATCTAATTGGTTAAAAGTGATTGTGGTTTCATCTGTTGTACGATTGTTTCTAGCATCTTCTTGCACCAGTTTTGATGTATGACCTTGTTATTGCATAAATACTTGTTGGCCATAAAAAGAACTTCATTGGAACACATGTAACATTAGCATACAATTTTATGTGTTTAAATGGTCTCTATTTGACACTTGTTCATAGTCCAACAATGTGTTACCCCATGGCATAATATATTATTGCAACATATGGAATTGTTAAAATTGGCAAAGGCTAATGTATATGATATCATTGGTAACTTGTCACATACTCATATTCCAATACTATGCTATCACACATGCATAAAGGATTGTTGCAACATATAGTCATATAGAAGAGTTAAACTCGTCATAGGCTAATGTATGAGTTGCCATTGCTTAACTCTTACGAGACACTGTTTGTTAATCCATAAGCTAAATTTACAGACCTATTGAACAGTAGTACCCTTAGGTGATATTGACATAAGGAAATATTTGTGGTTGAGATACGTATGTCATATTCTACCTTGAAGAATGAAGGTCTCATGTTTTCTTAAAGCTGGACCACCAGGTGTTACAATAATGATCACGTACTTTAAAGGCCTCTTGCATAGAATTTGAATGTTATCCACGGGACTTTTAAGTTCCTCACTTCAAGCTTGTTGCATTGGTTGCTCATTGGAATGATGTCTGGTGGTTTGATCACATCTCGATTGAAATTGACTATTTTATGCAATAGAATTTTCTCATCTAACATATTGATTGTGGGTCTACTGTACCTCCACACCTATGTTCCTAGTAATTTTATTTGATTTTTGTTGACATGTGTTTTTACTAATTACTACACAATTGTTGGGTTCTTATATTTGTATGTGGCAGTGAATAGAAGTTCAATTTTGGAATGTTTTTTGCAGAAATATCCGACATTCTTACATATACATTAATGAGAAATTTTTCCGAAGCACATGGCAATTGACAAGTATGCAATTTCATGTATTTTATGGCTTCTAGTTCTGTAGACCAAACTATCACTTGTTTGCATTCCAACAACGTGTTGCCATGTGTAGTTGTCAATGACGTGCTATGCATGTTAACTCATCACATGGCATGAAATTGTTTTTAATTTTATTTTCTTACTACTTATCCTATATAACTGGTGAACATCATTCCTAGCCATCAAATATGCAAATGGTAAATTTCTTGAGTCTAAATCTAGTTGCAATTACATTATGTACATTTATATTTTCATCAAAGATGTGATTCTTTGAATGGAAGTATTTTATATAGCTTTCTAATGATGCATGCATTTATATATCATATAGCATGCATCTAGCATAAATATTGTTCATTCCCATATCTTGTTAATGATACTTGCATTTATATGTCATGCATTGTACCTCTAGCAAAAATATTGATGATATTTAAAAATTTCATTAGAAATTGTAGAAATTCTCACTGTAGATTAACTTGATAATGCAATATAACTAAAGCAAAATACTTTAATCTACTTCTACAATCAAACTTGCGGAATCGTAATAGATTTGAGCAAGATACAAGCAGAACACATATAACTAGAAGAAGAATCAATACACATGAAACACAGAGGAATACTCAGGGGAAAGCCTCAGCTAAAAACCCCATTATTTGTATTATCATACACGTGGAAATATATCAAGATTACACACGGCTTTAGCTCTCATAACTAGCCAGCTCTCAGTACAATCCCTCATAATCACTCATAGACAAAATAGACTGCTCATAAGCCTTCTCCTATGCCCTCCAAGCTCCTATTTCCTTGCGTAGTTTTCCTTGGGTGATCCAGTTGTTACCCATTGTAACACTGATCTCACACACTGCTCCAACACACTGTCAGAACTGCGTAATGCTAAAGGAATGAATTCCTTCTGCATGGATGATTTTCCTTATAGGAAATTCTTGCAACTGATAGTACAGTGTCCCTGTCTTTAATCCCAACTGGGCCTTTCTCAGAATAGACATGCATGAGTTATTTATGAGAGAATATTCATTTATCTGGAGTACACTAGTTTGATGCATGCATGCATTAACTGACTGAACTCACAATTAGTTCCTCAAACTATTTGGAACTAATTTAGCTGGACATAACTCAGTTAACTGAGCTAACTAATTACAACTCAATTATAATTCATCCTTATCTCCTTAATTAAGGGATAATATCCTTAATTTAAGGGATAACTGTTGCATGACTTCACAAAGACTTCTAGCTTGAATTTCTCCAACTAATTAATCCAAGATGAATTAATTAATTAATTTTCAAGTAGCTGGTGAGACTAAAATTCAAATTTTAATTCTCAATTTTAATCCAAGGACAAATTAAAATTGGAATAATCTTGTTGCCACATTTCAACACTCCCTCTCAACAAGAAATGGATTATCTGCCACCCCGATCCTGTCTCTATCGAACTCAAATTTACACTTTGACAATGCCTTAGTTAAAATGTCAGCATCTTGCTCCTCGGTTGAAATATACTACAACAACATGATCCTCCTCGCTACACAGTCTCTGAGATGATGGTACCGTATATCGATGTGCTTGGACCTATCATGAAATACTGGATTCTCAGAGAGTTTTATACAACTCTGATTATCACAATAGATCACAGTTGGATCCATCCTTTGATCAAACAAACCAACTAAAATTTTCCGCATCCAGATGGCCTCACATGATGCCTGACTTGTAGCCATGTATTCGGCCTCTACCGTGCTGAGTGCAACTGACCTCTGTTTCCTGCTGTACCAAGAAACTTCCGCCGACCCAAGGTTGAAAATTTCACCTGATGTGCTCTTCTGATCTGATGGACTCCCTACCCAATCTGCATCAGTGAAGCCCTATAGCTTCACTCTCTCTGCTCGTCTGTACCATAATCCATACTAAGATGTGCCTCTGAGCTATCTAAATTCATGCTTAGCCACCTTCCAAAACATCTTAGTAAGCTGAACCATAGCTTGACTCAGCTAGTTCATTGTTTTTTGTCAATTTAGTGTCCTAAATTGCTCTACATAAATTATCAATCTGAGTATTGTAAACTGATGAAGTGTAGTGCACTATTTGTGCTAGCTAACCCTTCTTACTTCGTTGGTTTTATGTTTTATGTTGTTTTGGGGGTTTTTGGTCTTTTAATTCCTAATGATTTACAATGTAAATTATCAAAACTAAATCTAATTTCTTAAAACTGCTGCAAAGCTCTAAAAGAAAACAGTAAGAAATGATGAAAACAAAGTTTCTATTCTTATTTTACCATTATTTCCAAATCATGAATTAAAATTGAAAGTGAAATTTGCAATTGATGTCTAACTAATTACATAAATAAAATTAAATGAAATACTTGGTTACTCTACCTCTCAATTTTGGGAGAAAGTCTCCTTGGGATGACATTTAAGTAATTCTGTACTTCATTAATCTAAGAGAAAACAAATACAAAGATGCAGTAATAACTCAAAGCATAGATGAAATGTTCAACCACTTAGTTAAGGATGAATTATTAACTTGAATGGTTTTCCATAAACATTCATTAACACCATGAGTTAGTATTATAAACTAAAAATGAAATGGCAAAGACAGTAAATGGCACTGATCAATTTAATTGAGAATTTAAACTAGCAAAACAGTGAATGAAGTAAACTATTCAACAATGTATCTTTATCATTCTTCAATCTTACTCTCATCCTGAAACAAGTTTAGTTTTTAATTGAAGAAATAAGATTGCACTATTGAGTTCTATCTTCTAAACTACTGATAAGAACTAAAAAGAAATCAAGCTAATGGAAACTGCTTTAAATTATAAACAATATTAGTAAGAAAATGATAGAAATTGCATTATAAACATTGTTAGTAAGAAAATGATTATAAACATTGTTTTAGAAAAAAAATGATGAATTTACAGTTAACAAGAAAAAGAAAAATAAATAAAATGAAACCTTCTTCAGTGCAGGGGCACTCTAACAACTGATTAGGCTACGCTTTCTCAGTCAACTCCAAGAAAACTCCTTCAGGTGTTCATAAAAACATGCGGTCTTCTCATATTAAAACAGGGACACAAAACGCCCAAAAATTACAGAGTCTAGAAATTTGATTTCACATTAAAATTATTACTAAAACTATTACTAACTTCTTTGGTCCTTTACACAGGTATTTATAAGAAAAATCATATAACTGTTTGTGGCGAAAAGCATGCTACAACAAAACACGTAGAAGAGATATGTTGAATTTCTTCCTCGACTGCTAGAGAAATAAATCCAAGACATGGTGGCTGTTGGATTCATTTGTACAGGTGGCTATTGGAGTCCGTAGGTATAGGTAGTTGCCTTGGATAACGCTTCCCATCACTATGAAACACATTAATTAACCACGAAACAGAGTCATGTTACCCTCGATCTCTTTGCGTTTGACTTATCCATTGACCGTAATCTTATGCCATCTTCTTTGTTGACCTGGGCTGAATGAATAGGACAGGGTCCATGTCATGATGATTTCAAAGCTGTCCATGTGGCTAGTTTCTCCTTCTAACACCTGGAACCTGTTAGAGCATGGAGGTAGCTACGGAACAGCTGGTTAGCTACAGAATAGGCTGTGTTCTATAACTAATATACAAAAATTTATTGAAACAGCAAAACATAAAAAGCATAACATGTATCTCACTAAATGTCCTCCTCAAGACAGTATATACCAATTATTAGGGATGAGAATGCATCTTTCTTATGGAAAAACAAAGAAAAGGAATGAAAAGAGTTGCTAGGGAAAGAGCAATTTTGAGGTTCAACATACCCCCACTGCAAAATCATTGCATGTCCCCATGCAATTTTCAAAAATGTGAACTTCTTTCTACTATTGCATATGTTCTGACACTTCTGCCAGTACATCCAACTTTATTTTCTTATTTATCCTTGCACTGACTGCCATCTCGGGCTTCTTCCTAAGAAGTTTGTATTTAAGGTTGATAAGTGTTCTTCTCAAATTCCTATTTTTCCTCTTCAACTTCCTATTTTTCTTGTACCATAATCCTAGGTGCAACATTGTGTTGTTATAAATGGCTTTATCCAGTTTGTTCTGTTCCCTCAAGGTTTCATTTTCTTTTTGAATATGCTTGTTCAAATATCTAACTCAAAGATTTCGTGTTTGAGAGAGCTAGTTAGAGGTTCTTGTGGATTGACAGGCTGCTCTAGATTGGTTGAGGATCTTGGATCCATTGAGGTATCCTTCCTCTCTAATGACTCTATGTAGTCATAGACTTGTTGATGTACTGGATCTATGTTAGGAGAAGATTTGCTTGTGCTGCCTTCAAAATTCCGTGGAGGAAAGTTTTGTGGAATGTGTTCAGGTGGAATACTGTCAGGAGATTGAACTGGGGTTTCTTCCTCTAATGTTATGAACTGGGCTCCTTTTGATGTTACCTTCGTCACCTTACCTCGAAGTCTAGAGCTCCTTCCTAGGTTTTGGAAGCTTATGGTTTCTTCTCTTGTGTTCCTCTTCCTCTTCCCTATCTCCTTCTTTTTCTTGATTTTCTCCATAATCTTGGTCAGTCTTTCAGAGAGTAACTGTTCATATTCTTGTGGTGATGAAGGTTCAGGAATGTCTTCATTTATTTCTTCAGCTCTCTCTTTCATTTTTCCTTTTTGTTTAGTCTGCTTTCTAGCCTTTGGTTTAAAAGTTGTCTCTGCATCATTCTTTTGTGAGGAGGTTCCAATTTTTTTTTGAATGTTAATGTTGATCTTTCTCCTCCTAATTTTCTTAACATGACTCTCCTCAGGTGACTCTGGAGTATCCTGGAAAAAATTTCTTATCAAGAAATCTTCCCAGGTATCCCCTATACTTTTCAAATGGAATTCAACTAGTATTTCACTAATCCATGATGCTACATAGTTGTTTTTATCGATTCAATTTTCTTTTGGACGTTTGTAGCCATCCTTCTTAGACTGTTTAGAAGGAAAAAGGGAAGGTCGATGGTTCCATTTTCTAAGAAATCCATTAATAAGCGTATATGGTAAACATACATAAACCCAAATCTTCCTTCACATGTAATGAATTTTTTCAATATCAAAAGCATATTACCCCATTTGTTCTTGAGTGCTGAAATAGGAATTCCCTTCCTAAATATTGTAACATCCATACCTGGGTTTCTAAGGATCACTTTCCAAAATTCACCATGAAATTCCTTGTTTCTAAACCATCTTTCTCCTTGTCTCGGCATCTCTGTTGCTTATGCTATGAAGGATTCTGTGACTGCAAATTTAATATCTCCTATCTCCACTTTTGTGCCATCAAATGAGCTTGCAAAAGACTTGGTAATTTCCTTGTGGTAGCCATCAAATTTATCAATAAAATTTAACCATCTGACCTTCTGTAGCATCCCTTTAAGCTGTGGATACCCTTCCATATACTTTACCCCTACGGGTTCTGACTTGACAATAAGCCCCATATCCCCTATTTTCGGTTAACCTTCAAAATTACTCTTATTGCCTATAAAATGAGTGCTATTTCAGAAATGGAATGATTGTGTGTATGGAAATGGAATGACTGCGTATATATGAAAATGGAAAGACTGTGTGTATATGAAAATGGAATGACTGCGTGTTATAGGAGAGATAAACTTAAGGGTTTGCGTGCAGTAAATAGACAGTAAGGGTTTACAGAGTCGTAGATAGGTAGGTCACATCGTCATCTTGAACGTTAACAGGTGGAGTTGTGGAGGAGCGTTTAAGTACATGTTATGGAGTTTGAAGCAGAGATTTGTTATGAAAAAATCATTAAGACTGTTCGTCATTGAGGATGGAAGATGTGGCGAAGATATAGTGGCAATCAAATCAAATGATGGTTGATTAAGGAGACATGTGATTATACATACCATACAAACTTATGTTTTCAAATTGCTTTTTGAAATAAATCTTTTCATTTACCTTTGGAACCTTTACCTTTCGCTTGCTATTTTTTTTTTTGATGTTGATCCACAAGTACCTTGAGCATGGTTGGTCTTGAAAAATTGATTTTTTTCTTTCAATTCCTTGCATACATGATTTTATTATGAGTTGTACACTTGTTCCTGAACTGATAAACAAATTGTAGTTACAAAATCAGATTAGCTACGGAACAGAATCACCTGTAGAACGTGAAAAAGAAAGTGAAATATGGCTTATGGATCATGAATGAAATGGAATTGGCTATGTAAGTGAAATGAAATGAGATGTAAGACAAGATGATAAATGAAATGAAAAATGGAATCAAAGCTGTAAAAGGAAAAATTGAATAATTTATTGATGAAATATGACAATGAGATGAAGTGAAACTGCAAAAATAAAATGGAGTGAGGTGAGATGAACTGTTGAATTTGCAAAATCTAAACTGTAAAGTGACTGTAGCTTTTTGTCACTACTTATTACAGAAAGAAAATGGAAAATATAGGGTATCAGAAACCTCTGATTTTCACCCTGTATTTTCTGTATAAGTATGCCAATCAATGATTGGTTTCAACCTTATACAATTTATTTATTTATTTTTTTTTTTTTTTTTTTTTTTTTGTTTTTTTTTTTTTTTTTTTTTTTTTGGTTTAGGAAAAATAAAGACTAAGTTAGTGGAGAATAAGAATTCTTCTTCACTAGCTTCATTTTAGAATTGTCTTGGAAAATCTTAATGAACTCCTCTCTTGAAATTGGTTTCTGATATATCTTTAATCTATGAACATTCACAAGAAGAGGAGTTTACTTTCATCTATTTTTCTTTTCCTCACTACTCCATTACTAAAGATTTTTTCAATCTCATATGGCCCAAGCCAATGAGTTTGAAACTTCCCTTGAAAATATTTAAACTTTGAATCAAACAATAGCGCCCAATCTCCCACTTGAAACCTCTTGTCCTTGATATATTTTTCATGCCATTTAGCCCTCTATTGTTGGACTATACTAGTCCTTTGAACTTCCTCGTGCTTGATTTCATCCAGTTCATTTAATTGCTCTAGCCTATGCTTTTGTGCCTCTGATAAATCTAGTCCCAGTTGGACTGCCATCTTGAAAGTTTTGATTTGGAACTCTATAGGGAACAAGACTTGTTTTCCATAAACAATTTCATAGGGTGTATGTCCCGTTGTGTTCCTCCATGTAGTTCTATAGGCCCATAAGGCTTCAAGAAGCCTTTCAGCCCAATCTCTTCTATGTAGATGCGCAGCCTTGGTGAGGATTCCTTCAATCACTTTATTTGTAGATTCTATTTGACCATTGCTTGTGGATGACAAGGAGTAGATTTACTATGTTTGTTCTTGTATTCTTCCACAAGTCCTTCCACCATGTTGGATGTAAATTGAGATCCTTGATCTATCACAATTTCTCTGGGAACACCAAAATGAGTTATGTCCTCAAAAATAAAATCAACTCTATATTTTTCATTAGCAAAAGGTAATGCTTTGGCCTCTACCCATTTAGTGACATAATCAGTGCATACCAATATATACTTTTTTTTTTTAGATGGAGGATTAATTGGCCCAAAAACATCTAAGGCCACTTTTCAAAAGGTTCGATGAGTACCTAAATTTGTAATGGCATTTCATTTGAGGCAGCAGGTTTCCCTACCCTTTGGCAACTGTCACATCTCTTGACATATTCTTTAGCATATTTGAAGATGGATGGCCAATAATATCCTAAAGAAAGGATTTTATAAGTTGTCCTCTTGTCAGCAAAGTGTCCACCACATGGCTCATCATGACATACCTTAAGAATCTCGGGCATTTCATCTTCCCTGACACACCTTATGATCATAAGATCTGGGCCTGTTTTATACAATTTGATAGTGATCCATGAATATCTTGCACTTTCCTGACTAATTTTTCTTTTCTCTCTAGGAAACAAATGTGAATGTAACTTTCCTGTGACTAAATAGTTAGCAATATCTGCAAACCAAGGAGTTTGAGTAGTTACTGCAAAAAGATACTCATCAGGGAACTTATCTTCAACCAGAGAATCTTCTTTGATATTCTGAATCCTGGACAAGAAATCAGCAACTATGTTTTGTTTTCCAAGTCTATCTAGCACAGTAATGTTGAATTCTTGCAAAAGTAAAAGCCATTTTGTAACTTTGCCATTAGCAATAGGTTTATTCATTAAATATCTAATTGCAGAGTGATTTGTGTGAACAAAGGTTTCATATCCTGTTATATAGTGTCTGAACTTGTTAATTGCATGAACAACAGCTAAAAATTCATTTTCAGTTACAGTGTAATTTAACTCAGTGGGAGTCAAATTCTTGTATAGTAATTGGCATAAGGAATCAAATATTTTTGTCCCAATACAGCTCCTAGAGCTCTATATGAAGCATCTGTTGAAATATGGAAAGGGAGTTTCCAATTTGGACCTCTTAAAATGGGTGCTTCAGAAATTTTAGTTTTTAAGGTTTCAAATGCCAACTGGTAATCAAAATTCCAATTGAATTCACAATCTTTGGTAAGCAATTTGAAGAGTGGAGATGCTATTTTAGTGAAATTTTCTATAAACCTTCTATAGTATCCTGTAAATCCTATAAAACTTCTAACATCCTTTTGTAAATTTTGAGCTGATAATTTAGAGATGACTTCAACTTTAGATTTGTCAACTTTAATCCCATCTCTTGAAATGTGATGTTTTACCTTCTGTAAACATCATAAAATAATTTTCATGGCTTAGTGAAAGGTTTGCTTCTTTACATATTTTAAGAACTTTTTCCAAATTTTCCAAAGCTTCTTCAAATGTATTCCCATCGACTGTAAAATCATCCATATATACCTCTACAAAATTATGTATTAGATCAGAAAAAATTCTGAGTACTGCTGTTTGGAATGTTGTAGGTGCATTATATAAGCCAAAGGGAAGTACTCGGTAGGCATATGTTCCCCATGGACAAGTAAATGTGGTTTTATCCTGATCTTCAGGTGCTACCTGAATTTGATTATAGCCACTAAAACCATCCAAGAATGAGAAATACTTCTTACTTGCTAATGTATCTAACTCTTGATCTATAAAAGGCAAAGGAAAATGATCTTTAAGGGTTACTTTATTTAGTTCTCGATAATCAATGCACACCCTCGATTTACCATTCTTTTTAGGCACAATTACCAAAGGAGAAACCCATTGGCTATCTGAAATTGGGTAAATGAAGTTTACATTCAGTAATTTTTGGAGCTCTTCTTTCACAATCTCTTTAAGATTTGGATTCATCCTTCTCTGAGATTGTCTGGTAGGTCTACAATTTTCCTCAATGTAGATGTGATGGATACAAGTCTTATGATTAATGCCTTTCATGTCGGTGTATTCGCATGCAAATGCAACATAATATTTTAGTAATGTTTTGATTAGCTCTTCTTGTTGTAGGTTCTCCAAGTTTTTGTTTATGTTCAATGTCCTACCTGGAAAAATTTCAATTGTAGAGCTACCAAACTCTTCCATAGAATAGAGAGACATCTTCCTAGATGACAAATATTCAACATTAGATTTTTCTTGAAATTGCTCATGGTAATATTCTGAAGATGATTCAAAATTTTCCAATGTATTTAAAATTTGACTATCTTCACTAATATCTGAAATAGTAAAGAGAGGTTGAATATCATATTCATCATCAATCCATTCTTTGTCATCTATTTTTGTGATTGCTTTTGCTGGAGCATATAGAGTAAATTTTTTTGTTGAATTACCATCAGAAATATACATGTCACCAGATCTACAACTAATAAAAGCACCAGCTGTGGCCAACCAAGGTCTTCCTAATATGAGTGGATGTCCCCCCAGATTGTTCTTGGGAGCTAAGATCATGAAATAAATAGGATATTCCCAAGAATCTAAGGATACTGAAATATCTTCTAGCACTACATCTGGCTTGATTACTGATCTATCTGCTAGTTGCAGTAATGTGGGTGTGTAAAGAATATTAGGAAGCTTGAGCTGCTCCATAGTTTGTTTGCTCATGATGTTTATTGCTGCCCCTAAGTCAATCAATGTATTTGGAATTTCAATTCCATTTATATGTGTTTTCACAATTGGACATCCTGGATCCACATATTTTTGTATGGCAATTTTTCCCATCATTATGTTTGCTATTTTTCCTACTAGGTGAATTCTTTTTGTTTCCTTTGTTTTTCTTCTTGGTTTCTTTATGCTCAACTTCTTTATTGTTTTGGCTAGAATTGGAATTTCTTTAATGGCTTGTAGCAAAGGGATTTTGATACAGACATTCTTCAATTCATCTAGAAAAGCATAATTGGGCAACATAATTTGCTTTTCTACTCCTCTATCAATTTGTAATCTTTCAGGAAAAGGAGGTGTAGAAGTAGATGTTGGTTTCTCAATGATAGGAGTTGTGTTCACTGATTCTTTTTGCTTTTCTTTTTCAATGTTTTGGTTTTGGAGAGATGTTCCCTCAAAACTTTTACTAACTTTTAGAGAATCTTCATCAGAATTATCTTGTTCTTGAATAACTACAGAAGTTCTTTCCTTTTCTAATATCCTGCCAGATCTTAGTTGAACATCGTTAAGATCTAAAGAGGTAATCATATAGGTTGGAAATTGTTGTCCTTCTACCATGTAACCATTCTGAGGATTTTTATTGTTGGGGTTTGGTAATGGTTGGGTAGGTAGCTGATTTGGTTTCTGCTGAAATGGCAGTAAGAGTTGAGGATTTTGGTTTTGTTGTGGAAATGGTAATGAAAGTTGAGGGTTCTAATTTTGAAGTTGTGGCTGCTAATTTTTTTGTGGAATGTGTGGGGTAGGATAATTCTGATATGATGGAGGATATTGGTAATATTGAGAAAATCTTCCATAAGGATTTTGTACTCCTTGTGCCCACGGTTGAGATTGAGGCCAAGTTTGAGATTGAGATTGAAGTTGAGGCCAACGTTGCTGCCAAGAATTCCAATTGGTGGGGGCTAAAGATATATTTGAGTTAAATCCTTGATTTTGTGGCCCCTGCCAAGGTCTTCTAGCAACAAAACAAATAGCTTCTACAGAATTTGGGACTATTTCCTCTTGAAAGACAACCTTAAGACCTGGAATTGAAGGACAACCCTTGGTCTCATGTCTTTCTGAGAAAATCATACAAGTTTCTACAAATTTTGCATCTAAAGGGAATTCTCTTAGAGCATGGTTTTTTTTCTGCATTTTGGACAAAAAATAGCTAAAGCATCAGCCTCGGTTTTCTACTTGTTTTGTAATTTAAGGGTGTTTATTTGCTCACTAAGACTCCCTAGAATGTCAGTTTTAAATTCATCAAGCATATTACCAATTTCTGCCTTACTTACAGATCCAGATGCAGATTTGTTTACTCTAACAAGGAAGGATCTCTTGGACCTTTCCCAGTTTTAGATTTCCCTCTTGAGAGATGAACACATAATTCTCCTATGTCACTTAATGGAAGTTGAGAGATATCTCCCTTCCCCATCATGTTAAGGATATCTATCCAATCATCTCTAATGGCTTTTAATAAAATAGCTTTCAAGGTATCTTCATCTAAATTGTCCATCTTTTCTCTTTTCAAATTGTAGTTGAATCTCTCAATCAAATCCTCTATGTTTTCATCCTCTCTTTGCATAATTTTGAACACTTCATCTTTGTGATTGGTAGGCATGCAATAATCCAAATACCTATCCAAAAACACTTTTTTCATGTCATTCCATGTTCTAATGGACTAAATAACTAACCCCATGAACCACTTCAAAGCATCCCCTTTCAGTGTTGAAGGGAACAACTTAAGCTTTTGAGAGTCTTCTAGATAATCATAGGTTCTACATAAGACTTCAAACTCAAATAAAAATGTTTCAAGATCCTCACTTTTTAACCCATGGAAGTTTGGGAGGACAGAAGGTGAGATATTTTTCATTGTGGCATTTGTTTCCTCATCCACTATAGGGAATCCAAAAGAATTATCTATTTCCATATTTTCTCTGCCTCCTCCATTATTTCCTCTACCTCCTCCATTATTTCCTCTACCTCTTCCTCTACCCCCTCCTCCAAATAGTGTGAATTCTCCATCTTGTTCTTCTTTTGCCATTATAGTTTCTTCAGGGTCAGTATAGGGTTCAACTTGTAAGGTTACTTTCTCCTCCTCTAGTTCTTCTATTAATGGGATATGGGAGAGAGGTTCTACTTCTCCTTCCTCACCATATATTCCTAATTCTTCAGCTAAAATGTGCTCCCCTGTGGAGGTGAAAAAGGCTACTCCTGCTATTGGAGATTCAACATTTTTCTCCCCTAGGATTGACTTGGTAGATGAAGTAGGAGATTCTTTTGATTGGATTTCTGCCCATGGAATTTCAGGAATTCTATGACTGGGAGTGTGAGTTTGGGATGGAGGTGTATCTTTTCTTGTTCTTGGTGGAGTAGGTGGTGTTGTAGGAATTGAACTCCTGCCTCTAGCTATAAATCTACCCCTAGAGTCTCTTTCTCTATGCATATAATTTTTTTTTTAATGTAAGAGATAAAGTTACCTAGTTACACTTCCCTGACAATGGCACCAAAATGTTTGGTCAATTTAGTGTCCTAAATCGCTCTACATAAATTATCAATCCGGGTATCGTAAACTGATGAAGTGTAGTGCACTGTTTGTGCTAACTAACCCTTCTTAATTCGTTGTTTTTATGTTTTATGTTATTGTCGGGGTTTTTGGTCTTTTAATTCCTAATGATTTACAATGTAAATTATCAAAACTAAATCTAACTTTCATAAAGAATTCTCAAAATCTAAAAATGAAAACAGAGCTAAGAAAGAAATGAAAACAAAGTTTCTATTCTTATTTTACCATTATTTCCAAGTCATGAATTTTAAAACTGAAAGTGAAATTTGCAATTGATGTCTAACTAATTACAAAAATAAAACTAAATGAAATACTTGGTTACTCTGCCTCTCAATTTTGGGAGAAAGTCTCCTTGGGATGATATTTAAGTAATTATGTACTTCATTAATCTAAGAGAAAACAAATACAAAGATGTAGTAATAATTCATTACATAGATGAAATGTTCAACCACTTAGTTAAGGATGAATTATCAACTTGAAGGGTTTTCCATAAACATTCATTAACACCATGAGTTAGTATTCTAAACTAAAAATGAAATGGAAAAGACAGTAAATGACACTGATCAGTTTCATTGAGAATTTAAACTAGCAAAACAGTGAATGAAGTAAACTATTCAACAATGTACCCTTATCATTCTTCAATCCTAATCTCATCCTGAAACAAGGTTAGTTTTTAATTGAAGAAATAAGATTACACTATTGAGTTCTATCTTCTAAACTATTGGTAAGAACTAAAAAGAAATAAAGCTAATGAAAACTGCTTTAAATTATAAACACTGTTAGTAAGAAAATGATAGAAATTGCATTATAAACACTATTAGTAAGAAAATGATTATAAACATTGTTTTAGAAAGAAAATGATGAATTTACAGTTAACAAGAAAAAGAAAAATAAATAAAATGAAACCTTCTTCAGTGTAGGGGCCCTCTACAACTGATTAGGCTACGCTTACTCAATCAACTCCAAGAAAACTCCTTCAGGTGTTCATAAAAACATGTGGTCTTCTCATATTAAAATAGGGACACAAAACGCTCAAAAATTACAGAGTATAGAACTTCGATTTCACATTAAAATTATTACTAAAACTATTACTAACTTCTTCGGTCCTTTAAATAGGTATTTATAAGAAAAATCATATAACTGTTTGTGGAGAAAAGCATGCTATAGCAAAACACGTAGAAGACAGATATGCGGAATTTCCTCCTTGGCTACTGGAGAAATAAATCCAAGACATGGTGGCTATTGGCTTCGTTTGTACAGGTGGCTATTGGAGTCCGTAGGTATAGATAGTTGCTCCAGATAACACTTCCCATCACTGTGAAACACATTAATTAACCACAAAATAGAGTCCTGTTACCCTCGGTCTCTTTGCGTTTGACTTATCCATTGACTGTAGTCTTATGCATCTTCTTTGTTGACATGGGTTGAATGAATGGGACAGGGTCCCTGTCATGATGATTTCAAAGCAACCCATGTGGCTAGTTTCTCCTTCTAACACCTGGAACCTGTTAGAGCATGGAGGTAGCTGTGGAACAACTGGTTAGCTACAGAATAGGCTGCGTTCTATAGCTAATATACAAAAATTTATTCAAACAGCAAAACATAAAAAGCATAACATGTAAATCACTAAATATCCTCCTCAAGATAATATATACCAGTTATTAGGGATGAGAATGCATCTTTCTTATGGAAAAACAAAGAAAAGGAATGAGAAGAGTTGCTAGGGAAAGAGTAATTTTGAGGCTCAAAACACCGCATAGCACAAATCTGGTTGTGTGTTCACTAAGTACATCAGTGAACCCACAAGCTGCTTGTACACAATAGCCTCTACTACTTCTCCTGAGGTAGCGTCCTCCTTCCTCCGGTTACCTGATAGAGAAGTTTGCATGGGATTGAACTTCTCCATGTGGAATCTCCTGCGTATCTTGTTGGCATACTTGCATTGAGACACAAACAAATCCCCATCCTTCTGCCACACTTCCATGCCGAGGAAGTAGTGCATGAGACCCATGTCTTTCATCTCAAATTCTCTTGGAAGGTCCTCTTTGAAAGACATGATCAGTTGATCATCACCTGTCAATATGAGATCATCAACATAAAGTAAAGTGATCAATGGCTTACCTTTTACCATGATGTAGTACAAGTTTGCATCCGCTTCACTCTTTGTGAAGCCCAAACCGGTGAAGTAGTTATCTATCTTGTTGTACCAAGCACAAGGTGCTTGCTTGAGGCTGTACAAATCTCTCTTGAGTCGGCATAGATGCGACTCATGATCGAAGGTCTCAAAACCTTCCAGCTGCTCTATGTACACCTCTTCCTCAATCTTGCCATTGAGGAATGTAGTATTCACATCCATCTGATGGATCTTCCAACCCATTTGTGTTGATAGTGCCAACATCGATCTGATAGTTGAGTACCTTGCAACAGGTGCAAAAGTCTCATCATATTCAATCCCCTCAATCTGAGAAAAGCCACGGGCAACAAATCTTGCCTTATGCTTCTCCACACTACCATCAGCAGCTTGCTTTACCTTGTAAAGCCAACAGGAACTCACAACTGACTTGTTCTCCAGTCTTGGAACCACATCCCAAACATTGTTTCGAACTACAAAGTCATACTCCTCCATCATAACATCAACCCAAATTGGCTATTGCACTGCTTCCTCAAAGGAAAATGGCTCGGTCTTAACACATTCCCCAGCAAGGGCCATGTATCCAGTGTACCTCTCAAGTGACCTCCTCTATCTACACTGAGAAGATGGTTCTCCCACATTCTCTCTCGCATCTGACAACAATATGTCAGCTTCTCTTGTGTGCTTCCATCCATCTCTGGAAGACTCTGCTTGAGTGGATGTCTCCACTCCTAGAACCTCTAGATGTGGTTGCTCCGCATCAATCTGAGGCACCTCCTCCTTAGGAACCAATAGTTTCTCCACAGCTTGTAGTTGGAGCTCCCTCTCAAGGGAAACTCGCATGGCCTTTAGCTCATTAAACTTGAGATCTCTGCAAACCACTGTCCTCCGACTGGTAGGCAAGTACACCCGATAGTTGTGGGGTGTATCAATGTACCCCATAAGTATCCCCAACTCAGCTGTCAGCTCAAGCTTCTTCCGTGCATCCTTTATCACATGGTAATATACCGATGTACCAAATATCCTGAAGTGACCCACATTTTGTCTCTTACTAGAGAAAGCTTCCTCTGGTGTCTTCATCGCAAGTATGCAATGCAGGATTCTATTCTACAAATAGGTTACTATGTTGCATGCCTCAGCCCACAAATGAAGTGGTAGGCCTTGGTCATGCAGCATCGCCCATGCTGCCCCTACAATCGTTCTTTTCTTCCTTTCAGCCACCCCATTCTGCTGTGGGTTATGAGGTATCATCAAATCTTGTTTAATTCCTTCCGCTACACAGAAGTCCTTAAACTCTTGAGAGACATATTCTCCACCGTTGTTGCTTCTCAAGGCCTTGATATTCTTCCTCGATTCTTTCTCAACCAAAGCTTTGAACTCACAAAACTTTGAAAAGGTTTGGTCCTTCTTCTACATGAAATAAATCCAACATTTATGAGAATAATCATCAGTGAAAATCACATAATACCTTTGCTTCTTTGTGGATTTTGTCGAGAATGGTCCACACAAATCAATATGAAGTCGCTCTAAGATCGCTTCTGCTCGATTGTCTTGATCATGAAAGAAATACCTGGCATACTTTCCCAAGGTACAACCTTTGCATGTGTCAACTTGCACAAGTTTGCCTTTGGGAAGTCCTGTAGATATTTGTTGCATTATCTTCAAGGCCCCATGATGAAAATGGCCCAACCCTCTGCGCCATAACTCGCCAATGTCTTAGCTTTGCACCAATTCTAGTTTTGAACTCAATGCTACACAATCATCTACCTCTAGTTTATAGAGATTCTTCACTCGAATCCCGATCCTCTTGGGCTGACCCATGGCTATGTGTCTTAGGAATGCCTTTCCTTTACTGAATGCAACATCATAGCCTTTGTCCTCCAACATTGTGACCGATACCAAGTTCTTCTTCAGTCCAGGTACATACTTTACATCTGTCAAGGTGAGAGGAGCTCCATGCTCCCTCTGAAGCAACCGTGCCCACTCCTGAAACACTGTACTTTCTGTCGTCACCCATCTCTGTGCGCATCTTGAGGTCTTTCTCCTCCAAGATACTGAATAAATTTTTATCACCGGTCATGTGGAATGAGGCTCCACTGTCAAGATACCAAACACAAACCACCATCGATGAAACCATGCATACGATGAGGTTAAATTCCATTTTGAACTGAGAGACTAAAGCCTCACCTTCCGATCCTTTTATGGATCCCTTCTTGGACTTATTCAATGGGAAATTAGTTGCATAATGTCCCATCTCATGACAATTAAAGCATCTCACTTTAGATTTGTCATCCTTCTTCCCTCCATGAAAAGAATTCAATTTGGAATGGGAGGCATTCCCTTTCCCTTTCCTTGCCTTACTTGCTAAGGCCAGATTTTCTTCATCATCATTCTTTGATGAAGAACCATCCTGAGTGCTCCTCCTGATCTCCTCCTGCATGAGATATAACCACATGCGTTCCCAATCTAGCAGTTTATCCCTTCCATTCATAAAGTCCTGGTAGCTATTATAGCTCTTTGGAAGACCGAGGAGAGCAAGGCTCACCATATCATCATCGGCAGCAATTATTCCCCACTAACAAGCTTGTCTCTGTAGGTGGTGAGCTTGTTCAGATATGTAGAAATAGTATCGCCCTTTTCCATCTTGATTTTCCAAAGATTATCCTTGAGTGCCAGTTTCCTCTGGTCGCTACTGTTCTAATAGAGGTCCTTCAATGTCTTCCACATTGAAAATGGAGTATCCTTCCAATGGAGACTCGAGACAATATGGTCTTGAACTCCCTCCATGATGATCTATGTTGCCTTCGCCACACACTTCTTCCATTCAACCAACTCTTGTACATTAGCTACAGCTGGCTTGGGGATTTCTTGATCAATGAAATCCTTCAAGGCATTGTCTTCTAATACCACTTCCATTATATCCTTCCATGCTATGTAATTTGAGCTGCCTTCCAAGGAATACTTGAGTCTCAAGCCATAGAATGCCATCGAACAACCTGAAGTATGAGATGAATTCGATTTGTACCTACAATCCTGAACTTCAAACTTCGAATTCTATTCTCCGTATATTGTTCATAGCTCTGATAACCTTTGCTCTGATACCATGTAGAAATTCTCACTGTAGATTAACTTGATAATGCAATATAAATAAAGCAAAATACTTTAATCTACTTCTACAATCAAACTTGCGGAATCTTAATAGATTTGAGCAAGATCAAGCAGAACACATATAATGAGAGCCTATATAACAATAATAATGTAAGGGAACAAAACTAACAATAGTGGGCTTTATGGGGCACAACAATAACAATATGGGGGCTACATGGGCACAAAAATAACAATAAGGGGGATACCCTACTATTATATGGAGCTAACATGCCCCTCTCCTTCAAAAAAGCGTTGTCCTCAATGCTTTAGTTATGCATGCTTCTATATAAAATTCTCATCCTCCTATGTGGAATCTTCAGCTGGTAAGTTCTTCCACTTAATGAAGTACTCTGAAGTTGATTGATTATGTAGCTGCCGAGTTCTTGTTTCCTTGACTTCGTCAGGCTCAAATATGATTTTTCCTTCTTCATCAAGTTCTGGAAACATTGTTTCAGCTGGAAGCTTGTCACCGATAACCTTCTTTAAGCATGAAACATGGAAAACTAGGTTTACTCGAGAAGATGCAGGAAACTCCAATTTGTATGCCATGGTACCAATATTTTGCAACACCTTGTAAGGACCATAGTACTTGGGTGGTAATTTATTATCCTTCTTAGCTTTATTGAGAGACATTTGTTTGTATGGTTGTAGCCGTAAAAATACCCAGTGACCTAGATCAAAACTTATTTCACTGTGATGTTGATATGTATATTGTTTCATTCGATTCTGTGCCATAATGAGGTTATTATTTAAGAGTTGGAGAACTTGTCATTGATGTTCAATGTGACCTTCCACTGCTTTAACCTTAGAATTTTCTCTTAAATATGATGTGATGGATAGTGGATGATATCCATAAAGTGCCATAAATAGGGTCATTTTTTCTACACTATGGAAGGAAGTGTTATACCACCATTTAGCTAGAGGTAACCACTTGAACCATTGTATTTGTTTATCAGATACAAAGCAACAAAGATATCCTTCCAAACATTTGTTCACTACATTAGTTTCCCATCAGATTGAGGATGATAAGATGATGTATGAGCTAATTGAGTACCAAGACAATAAAATAATCTCGTCCAAAAATGTTGAGTGAAAATGAGATCTCTGTCACTTACTATAATCTTTGGGTTTCCATGAAGTTTTTGAATTGTTTCCATAAATGCAATAGCAACTATACTAGATTTAAAAGCATGAGATAATGAAAAATAGTGTGCATACTTGGTAAGTCTATGAACTACCAACATGATGACACTCTCTCCTTCAGACTTGGGTAAACCTATGATAAAATCCATTGAGACTGCCTCCCAATGCTGACTTGGAATGGCTAATGTTTGTAACTGACCAGGGGTCTTAATTGTCTCAACTTTATTTTGTTGGAAAACCAAAAATTGTGCCACAAACTTTTGAATATTAGATTTAATTCCATCCCAAAAAATTCCTTCTTGACCCTATGGTAAGTTTTTAAAAATCCTTAGTGCCCTCCTAAGGGAGAGGTGTGCAATTACAAAAGAATATTTTGTTTGAATCATGAATTATTACAAAGATATAAGTGATCTTTACTAAATGTATCAAATGTACTAGGATCTTGCTGCAACTTTTGAATGAGTGAACACACCTCTTCATCATTCTTCCATTCATCCTTTGCTTCAGTTATCCACTGAGGTTGGATAATAGAAATGGCATAAAGCAATGCTTCCACATCCTCATCCTTTCTTGAGAGTGCATATGCAACAATATTTTGCTTCCCTTTTTTGTAGATGATTTCAAAGTCATAACACAACATCTTTTCCACCCATTTTTTCTATGCTTCTGAAGATAATCTTTATTCCAAAATGTATTTAAGACTATCATGACCTATTTTTACCTTGAATTGTCTTCCCATTAGGCAAGGCCACCATTGCTTTAGTGAATGTAGTATTTCCAACGTTTCTGATGAGCTCCAGTATTGCAGCAAGGATGTTGCAACTCTTAGGGCTACCAACTTTACTTCATTAACCCAAGGTTTGTACAAACTTGGAGGTGGCAGTGATGTATACACAATAGATGCAACAGTCTACTCTTTTCACTTTTCAATTGGGGTGATAGACCACTAGGGTTTTTAAAACCAGACTTCTATTGACTAGAAGGAGTCTAACTACTAACAACAAATGGAAAACTATCTATAATTGTTGAGTTCCAAAACTGCCTCTTCCTTGACTATTTTTCTCATCATTCCTTCTTTTATTTCCCATGAAAAATGCATTCTTAACATTTAAACTCATCACACATTGACTCAAGGAGTATATTCCAGTGATTTACAATTTATAATGTTATGTTTGTTATTTGAATAGGTTTTTATCTTTTAGCTACGGAACACAGCCACATTCCGCAGCTAATCGGCTGTTCCACAGCCATCTCCACACTTTTGTAGGTTACAGGTGTCAAGAGAGGAAAAGGACCACATGGGTAGTTGGGCAAACATCAAAGCACGGATTGTATCCCATCCATCTGGCCTAGATCGATGAGGAGGGCTCCGGTCAAAGGGAGGTCAACTATAGAAACCTATGGCAAGTATGACTCTGTTTTTGCACATGCTTCTCGGTGATGGGATCCGAGGCAGTCTCATGAAGCCATGGACTTCATGTGCCACCTGCACAGACACAATCTGACAAGCCACTACCTTAGATTTATGTCTCCAAACGAGAACTCCACATATTGGCCTGTATACGTGTTTTACTGTAGCTGATTTCTCTCTTCAGAAAAATTGTATATTTTTCTATAAATACCAGCATGTAGAATGCAGAACAAGTTCAAGTTTTTGCTTCTGTAATAGTGCAGATTTCTGCATTGTAGTGTGAGAAACTCAATTCTCTGTTTAATATAAAGACTCTGTTTTCAATGGATACCTGAAGCGCTTGTGAAGCGTTGATTCCGTGTTGATAATTCGAGACCTTGCAGAGGGCCCCTGCGTGGCCAAGGGTACATTTTATTTCTGTTTGTATTTCCTAGTTCAATTGTAGATTCACTGTGTTTTTTTTCTTCATAATGTTTACAATCATTTTCTAACTTGTGTATAATGCAGCTTGTGTCAACTTGTGTATAATGCAGCTTATGTCAACTTTTCACTAACTTAGAGTAGTTTTATTTCAACGTAGAATAGTCCTTTGGTTATCACTGTTTTCTAGTTTCTTACCTGTAGCTTTAAGTTGATGTCAGTACCATAAATTGATTTATTTCATCTGTTGTTCATTAGTTTTTAGATTTTAAATTAAACAGTTCAATGTCATTTCCTTATTGGTTTAGCAAATCATGATATAAATGGATATTTCCAAAAGCTCCTCAGTTGACGGTTAATCCTAAAACTAAGTGTGAAATGTTACATTTTTGAATGAGCCCTTCATTACATTTGTTGTTCATTAGCTTCTAGATTTTGATTTGAGCAGTTCAATGCCATTTTTCTTATTAGTTTAGCAACTCATGATATTAATGAATATTTCTAAAAACCTCTCAATTGATGGTTAATCCTAGAACTAAGTGGTGAAATGTTTTATTTATGAATGAGTCCTTATTTTCATTCTTATGTTTACTTTTATTAGGATAATGAAGAATGAAATCTCTCAAATTTCTATCATAAGGAGGTAGTTCTCCCTAAATGTGACAACAATACTTCATTTAGCTTTGCTTTCATAATAAAATAGTTGCAACTTCATCTTCAATTATCGTTTTTCACTTAGTTTAGCTGCAATTCTATCTTTAGTTGTTTATTAAGCTTTGATTCTACAATATATTAGACAGTTGAGGTAATCTTACTTCCAGTATTTCATTTTTGGTTTATCATAGATAGTTGCAATCTCATCTACTCATTTAAGCTTTGGTTTTGTAATTAAGTAGATAGAAGTTTTGAAGTCCTTTCAGTTCATGTTTTGGAAACAATCATAATAGCAAGAAGAGAAGCTTTGTTTTCATTTTCTTGTTTAAGAACTTTACTTCCAAGTGTGACCTAAAGCACTCTTAGCTGCCACTCCATTTCTCTAAGTTCTTAGCAGCAGTAGATTGAGATTTTGTAGATTACATTACAGAACATTAGGAATCAAAAGAGAAAAAACCCAAAACAAACATAAACTAAAAAAAACAATGAGGTAAGAAGGGTCATCTAGCACATATAGTGCCTTACACTTCATCAACTTACGATACCCAGATTGATAATTTAATGTAGCAATTTAGGACACTAAATTGACTAGACAGTTTTGGCGTCATTGCTGGGGAAGTGTAACTAGGTAGCCTTATTTCTTACATTCAAATAAAAAAAAAAAAAAAAAAAACAACAAGAGAAAACAATGACATGCATAGAGAACGAGACTCTAGGGGTATATTTATAGATTTATAGTTCGATTGCCACAACTCCACTTACTCCACCAAGAATTAGAAGAGACACATCTCCATCCTAGACTCATACTCCTAGCCCTAGAATTCCTGGAATTCAAAAGGCAAAAATCCAATCAAAAGATTCTCCTACATCATCTCAAACACTCCTAGGAGAGAAGACCTTTTTTACCTCCACAGGGGAACCTATTGTAGTTGAAGAAGTAGGAATACCTAGTGAGGAAGAGGAAGCAGAAACTCTCTCCTATAGCCTATTAATAGAAGAACCAGAGGAAGTAACCTTGCAAGTTGAATCTAAAGAAACTATAATGGCAGAAGAAGAACAAGATGGGGAATTCTCACTGTTTGGAGGTAGGGGTAGAGGTAATAATGGAAGAGATAATAATGGAGGAGGTAGAGGAAATAGGGAAGCAGATAACTCATTTGGGTTCCCTATAGTAGATGAAGAAACACATACCACAATGAAGAACATTTCACCATCTGTCCTCCCAAACTTTTATGGGTTAAGAAGTGAGGACCCTGAAACATTTTTGTTTGGGTTTGAAGTCTTGTGCAGAACCTATGACTATCTAGAAGACTCTCAAAAACTCAAATTGTGCCCTTCAACACTAAAAGGGGCTACCTTGAAATGGTTTATGGGGTTAGTCACTCAATCCATTAGAACATGGAATGACATGAAACAAGCATTTTTGGATAGATACTTGGATTATTGTATGCCTACCAATCATAAGGATGAAGTGTTAAAAATGATGCAAAAGGAAGATGAAAACTTAGAGGATTTGCTTGAAATATTTAACTACAATTTGAAAAGAGAAAAAATGAACAATTTAGATGAAGAAACTTTGAAAGCTCTTTTGTTAAAGGCCATTAGGGATGAATGGATAGATATCCTTAACATGATGGGGAAGAGAGACATCTCTCAACTTCCATTAAGTGGCATAACAGAACTATGTGTTCATCTCTCGAGAGGGAAATCTAAAACCGGGAAAGGACCAAGAGATCCTTCTCTTGTTAGAGCAAACAAATCTGCAACCGGATCTATAAGTAGGGCAGAAATTGGCAATATGCTTGACGAGTTTAAAACTGACATTTTAGAGAGCCTTAGTGAGCAGCTAGACACCCTCGAAATCCAAAACAAGTAGAAAACAAAGGCTGATGCTTTAGCCATATTTTGTCCAAAATGCAGAAAGAAACATGCTCTAAGGGAATGCCCTTTAGATGCAAAAATTGTAGAAAATTTTACGATTTGTTTAGAAAGTCATGAGACCATGGGTTGTCCTTCAATCCCAGGTCTTAAGGTTGTCTTAAAGAAGAAATAGTCCCAAATTTTGTAGAACCTCTTTGTTTTGTTGCAAGAATACCTTGGCAGGGGCCACGAAATCAAGGATTTAACAATCCAATGTACTTTCAACCCCCACCAAACCGGAATTCTTGGTAGCAACCTTGGCCTCAACCTCAACCTCATCATCAATCTCAACCATGGACACAAGGGGTACAAAATCCTTATGGGAGATTTTCTCAGTATTATCAATATCCTCCATCTTATCAGAGCTATCCTCCCTCACAAAATCAATCACAAAATCAGCCACAAAATCAGCAACCAAAACTTCCAAATCAAAACCCTCAACTCTCATTGCCATTTCCACAAAAACCTCCCCAACAAAGTCAAGATCCTCAACTCTTACTTCCATTTCAACAAAAACCAAATTAACTACCAGCCCAACCATTGCAAACCCCAATAACAAAAACCCTCAGAATTCTTACATGGTAGAAGGACAACAATTTCCTACTTACATGATTGCTCCTCTAGATCTTAATGATGTTCAACTTAGATCTGGAAGGATATTAGAAAAGGAAAAACCTTCTGTAGTCATTCAAGAACAAGATGCTTTTGAGGAGGATTCTCTAAAAGTCAATAAAATTTTTGAGGGAACATCCCTCCAAAACCAAAACATGCAAAAAGAAAAACAAAAAGAATCAATAAACACAACTCCCATCATTGAGCAACTAGCATCTACTTCTACACCTCCTTTTCCTGAGAGATTACAAATTGATAGAGGGGTAGAAAAATAGATCTTGTTACCCAATTATGACTTCCTAGATGAATTGAAGAATGTTTGTATCAAAATTCCTTTGTTACAAGCCATTACAGAAATTCCTATTCTCGATAAAACAATAAAGGAGTTGAGCATCAAAAAACCAGGAAGAAAACCAAGAGAAACAAAAAGAATTCACCTGGTAGGAAAGATAGCAGATATCATGATGGGAAATATTGCTATGCAGAAATATGTGGATCCAGGAAGTCCAATTGTCAAGGCACATATAAATGGGATTGAAATTCCAAATACATTGATTGACTTAGGTGCAACAATAAACATTATGAGTAGACAAACTATGGAGCAGCTTAAACTTCCTAATCTTCTTTACACACCTACTTTACTGCAACTTGCAGATAGATCAATAATCAAATTAGATGGTGTGCTAGAAGACATTTCAGTCTCCTTAGATTCTTAGGAATATCCTGTTAATTTCATGATTTTAACTCCCAAGAATAATCTAGGAGGACACCCACTCATATTAGGAAGACCTTGGCTGGCCACAACTGATGCTTTTATTAGCTGTAAATCTGGTGACATGTATATTTCTGATGGTAATTCAACAAAAAAATTTACTTTGTATCCTCGAGCAAAAGTAATCACAGAAATAGATGACAAGGAATGGATCGATGATGAAGATGTTATTCAGCCTATCTTTACTATGTCAGAAATTAGTGAAGATAGTCAAATTTTGAACACATTGGAAAATTTTGAAACATCTTCAGAATATGATCATGCACAATTCAAGGAAAAATCTAATGTTGAATACTTGTCATCTAGGAAGATGTCTCTCTATTCTATGGAAGAGTTTGGTAGCTCTACAATTGAAATTTTTTCAGGTAGAACATTGAACATAAGCAAAAACTTGGATAAACTACAACAAGAAGAGATAACCAAAATATTACAAAATCATTCTGCTGCATTTGATCCTAAGACTTGTATCCATCATATCTATATTAAGGAAAACAGTAGACCAATTAGACAACCTCAAAGAAGAATGAATCCAAATCTTAGGGAGATTGTGAAAGAAGAGCTCCAAAATTCCTCAATGTAAACTTCATTTACCCAATCTCAGATAGCCAATGGGTTTCTCCTTTGGTAATTGTGCCTAAAAAGAATGGTAAATGGAGGGTGTGCATTGATTACTGAGAATTGAATAAAGCAAACTTGAAAGATCACTTTCCTTTGCCTTTTATAGATCAGGGATTAGATACATTAGCAAGTAAAAAGTATTTCTCATTCTTGGATGATGGTTTTAGTGGTTATAATCAAATTCAGGTAGCACCTGAGGATCAGGATAAAACCACATTTACTTGTCCATGGGGAACTTTTCCCTACCGAGTGCTTCCTTTTGGGTTATGTAATGCACCAACAACATTCCAAAGAGTAGTACTAGGAATTTTTTCTGATCTAATACATGATTGTGTAGAGGTATATATGGATGATTTTACAATCTATGGTAATACATTTGAAGAAGCTTTAGAAAATTTGGAAAAAGTCCTTAAAAGATGTAAAGAAACAAACCTTTCACTAAGCCATGAAAAATTCTTTATGATGTTTATAGAAGGTACTGTTTTAGGACATCACATTTCAGGAGATGGGATTAAAGTGGATAAATCAAAAGTTGAAGTCATCTCTAAGTTACCAATTCCGAATTGCCAAAAAGATGTTAGAAGTTTTCTAGGATTTACAAGATATTATAGAAGGTTTATGGAAAACTTTACCAAAATAGCATCTCCACTCTTCAAATTTCTTACAAAAGATTTTGAATTCAAGTGGAATCCTGATTGCCAACTTGCATTTGAAACCTTGAAAGCAAAAATATCTGAAGCACCTATCTTAAGAGGACCAAATTGGAAACTTCCTTTCCATATTTCTACAGATGCTTTAGATACATCTCTAGGAGTTGTATTGGGACAAAAAGATTTAATTCCTTATGCCATTTACTACACAAGTAAAAATTTGACTCCCACTGAATTGAATTATACTGTGACTGAAAAAGAATTCTTAGGTATTGTTCATGCGATTAACAAGTTCAGATACTATATAACAGGCTATGAAAATTTTGTTCATACAGATCACTCTGCGATTAGATATTTGATGAATAAACCTATTACTAATGGTACAGTTACAAGATGGATTTTACTTTTGCAAGAATTCAACATTACTGTGCTAGATAGACCTAGAAAACAAAACATAGTTGCTGATTTCTTGTCCAGGATTCACAATATCAAAGAAGACTCCCCAGTTGAGGATAAGTTTCCTGATGAATATCTATTTGCAGTAACTACTCAAACTCCTTGGTTTGCAGATGTTGCTAACTACTTGGTTACAAGGAAGTTACCTTCACATTTATTTCCTGGAGAGAAGAGAAAGATTATTCAAGATAATGCAAGATATTCAAGGATCACTAACAAATTGTATAAAACAGGGCCAGATTTTATGATCAGAAGGTGTGTCAGGGAAGATGAAATGCCTGATATTCTCAAAGCATGTCATGATGATCCGTGTGGTGGTTACTTTGTTGACAAAAGGACAACCTATAAAATCCTTTCTTTAGGATATTATTGGCCATCCATCTTCAGATATGCCAAGGAATATGTCAGAAGGTGCGACAACGGCCAACGGGTAGGGAAACTTGCTCCCTCAAATGAAATGCCATTACAACCTCAGGTACTTATCAAATCCTTTGAAAAATGGGCTTTAGAATTTATTGGACCTATTAATCCTCCATCCAAGCAAAAAAAGTATATATTGGTATGCACTGATTATGTCACCAAATGGGTAGAAGCCAAATCATTACTTTTTGCTAACGAAAAATCTATAGTTATTTTTCTTTTTGAGGATATTTTTACTTGTTTTGGTGTTCCAAGAGAAATTGTGATAGATTAGGTAACTTAGTTCACATCCAACATAATGAAGAGGCTTATGGAGGAGTACAATATGAAGCATAGGAAATCAACTCCCTATCATCCACAAGCAAATGGTCAAGTGGAGTCTACAAATAAAGTGATTTGAAGGAATCCTCACCAAGACTGTGCATCTACATAGAAGCGATTGGGCAGAAAGGCTTCCTAAAGCCTTGTGGGCCTATAGAACTACATTGAGGAACACAATAGGACATACACCTTATGAACTTGTTTATGGAAAGCAAGTCCTGTTCCCCATAGAGTTCCAAGTTAAAACTTTGAAGATGGCGGTCCAGTTGGGAATGGATTTATCAGAAGCTCAAAAGCATAGACTGGAGCAGTTAAATGAACTTGATGAAATCATACAAGAGATTATTCAAAGCACTGGTCTAGTTCAACAACAGAGGGCTAAGTGGCATGACAAGTACATCAAGGACAAGAAGTTTCAAGAGGGAGATTGGGCACTGTTATTTGATTCAAAGTTTAAGGATTTTCAAGGAAAGTTTCAAACTCATTGGCTTGGGCCATATGAGATTGAAAAAGTTTTCAATAATGGAGCAGTAAGAATAAGAACAATAGATGAGAATCAAACTCCTCTCCTTGTGAATGGTCATAGGTTGAAAACTTATCAAAAACTAATCTCAAGGGAGGAGTTCATCAAGATGTTTCAAAATAATTCTGAAATGAAGTTGGTGAAGAAGAATTCTTCTTCTCCACCAACTTAGTCTTTGTTATTTTCATCAT